>JWHW01017219.1:44291-75778 GCA_000931545.1 Papilio glaucus | reverse complement strand
CTATCTAATACAAAACAATGATGGTTTGGTACCCATAAATATCCATTAACCAGAATAATTATGTATTCTGGTATGAATAAAATATATATACTTACTTGAATTAGTAGAACTTGTAGTGCTTGAATTAAAAGCATTAAAATTTGTTAAAGTTGAGGACGGATTGTTCAAAAAATTATTATTCACATTATTATTAAATTGAGCACTGTTATATATATTTGCTGTAGTGAAGTCAACAGGAAAACTGAAACAATTAATTATATTTGACATGCATTGCATATAGCATAACAAAAAAAACAGCATTTTATTATTTTACTTACTCAGTTACTGGTGCTGAGATAGGCGGTGTAGAGATTGGAGCAGTTATTACTGCAGGAATCGCCTGCGAGAAATTGTTAATAGGCCGTGCTAATTTTTTATGGTTGGTGTCACTGGCTGGGGTATTCACTACTTTGGCCATGTTCACCATAAGGTTATTGTTACCACTTTTTGCGTTTTGTGGTGATATTGATATCAAAGGTGCTGTTACAGATGCGGCGCCGATAGCTTTCACTTTCGTTTTATTTTTTAAAGACGAACTACCATTGGTAATAGGTGGATTATTAAGTGGAGAGTCGAGGTAGTAACGCTTCTTTTCATATTTATCAGACATAAAATCTTTGACGCTTTGTTCGTCGTTAAAATTTACACTTTCTCCATCGTATAGGCCTAACCACACGCGTCTACAGTAATCGTTCCCTCTTGCTTTTATAAATTCTATCTCTTCCGGTGTAAACGTGGCCATTGAGATCGACTTTACGCGATGAGGAGGTGTAAGACCACGCCTGAAAGTTTATATAAAATACAAACTTACTGTTTGTTGTTCTCATTTGATCATATAACGCAAAAGTTATACTTACAACATTCCCGAACATTTTGAACAGACAAAGGAACCAATTGTGGTGTTAACATAAGTAGGTCCTCTTTGATTACAATCTAAGCAATATTTGTTTCCATTTAGAGATATAAGTTCACGCAAAATTTCCAAATTTCTGTCGTCTTGCTTCCGACGGCTCGCTGCCATTTTTCGTTATGTATAAATTTTATTTACGTATTCTTTGGCGATACCTTTTTTTCTTTGTCTATGAATGTCTTAAGCTGTCATTAATGTCAATCATGGCTAGTCTCATAGACAAACATTTAATTTTTGTTTAAAATTATACTAGAAAATGACAAGGCTGTTTTAGAAAATTAAAACATATCAACTTAATGTTTACATTCATTCGTTTAAAAATGTTCTTTTAATACCAGCCATGAGTTGAATTAAGTTAAATTTAATTAACCGAAACAAAAGTAAAAAAAATGTAATTAAAATGATTTATGATAAAATTAAACTGAAACTCTATTTTATACATACGACCAAAGAGCATATAAAACGAATTACGTACGTCGTAACGTAATAAATGTCAGTTGTTAAGTCAGTTTTACAATTTGTCAAGCTTAAGTTCTGCCACTGTCTGTCATGTTCTCAATTCTCATTCTTGCCATTGGTTCATTTCATTGGTTCACTAGTACACTTACTACGCTGTCACTCCGTTGATACCAAGTTGATACGTTGTTACTTGGCAACTCGCAATATTAGTGTTGTATTATAATATTTTTTGCACTGAGCAAACCACCATATAGTTCAATATCTCAGTAGCCCTCGACGCCGTTCAGAAGACTAGTTCCAGTTACAACGTTACTTGATATTCGTATCAGAAAGAGGCTTCTGAATCGTTCGACGCAACTAAATTTATGTGATAAACTGCATAGTTTTAGAGCAGCAACTATAAAATTATACGAAGGAATTCAGGTTTTGTTTAACTTGGTGACTACTAATAATTAATTGAAGGCATAATGGCAGAAAACAACCCTGAGTCGATTCCCTCCGATGCAGAGAACACATACACAACCCCAGCAAACGATCTCAAAAACATGCAAGAGGTTACACAATATGTAAGTATTCTTGTTTCAAAAATCTAGTCTAGTTAGCTACTTCTATGACTAAGATTATGTCTATACAAAAAACAAACAATCAAAATTTTATTTCATTTTTAGGTCCAGACTACTGCAAACAATGCAGGATAAGTTCCAAAGCATGTCGGATCAAATAATAAACAGAATAGATGAAATGGGCACTAGGGTTGATGAATTGGAGAAAAATATCACTGACCTTATGACTCAGGCTGGTGTCGAAAATGAGAAGTAATCTGTCTTAACAGTGACTGCTAAGTGTGGATAAATATACCCAAAGATACCTTGTGCCCTGATTTTAGATGATTGGGTACAAATGAAATCACACAATTTTTTTATGTAATGCTATTGAACTAGCTTAACCAATAAATTCTTTGTAATATAAAGCAATACTAACTAATATGGTTGAAAGGTAGAATTTCATATCTTGGGAGCTGGTTTTTGGGGCAGACGGACACTACTCCCATTGAAAGGAAACATTTCCTAAGAAAATTAAAAAAGAAATTAAAATACAAAAATGTTTGCAATAATAATGTCCTTATTTTGAATGCCTTAGAGCGAAAACATTTAAGAATATTATAAATATTACTACTTTAAATTTCCGATTGAAGACCCACCCGAGGGAACACCACCAGATTGTATAAATAACTATACATTTGTGATATAAAAAAAAAATTGTTAACATTTATCAATTATTTTTTTAATAGATCTAGTATTTGGTTGGTTGTTTGTGCTTTAAATCACATAGTTTTCACCTCACCTTGACCTTTCACCTTGTCAATACCATTCAATAAAAAAAGTTATTTTCTATCAAATATCAAATGAAAAATTGAGTAAACCTGTTATCATGTTCCATAAAATATTGACTATTCCTGCTAGTTTTGATACTATTCATTTTTCTTAAATATTTATTTATCGAATATACATACTTTATGGTTGACTTCCTGCAAAATCGATTGTTTATTCTCATTCCAATGGAATACTACTATCCCACTTTGATGACCTGAAATTTAAATCACCTGGGTGTTAAAAGTGGAACAGTTGTCTGTCAAATTTATATACTGGAATCAAATCACCTGTGTTGGTAGGGGTGCCTCTTATTTTCAGATATGTAAAGACAAAGATATCACCCAGAATTTTCTTCAAATTTTATGTGAAAGTTCAAGACATTTAAAATAAAATTCGTTACATTTAAAACTTTTTGTAATCTTGAAGGTAGTGACATAATCCCGTTGCTGTAGAATTTTGGCACTTCTGAACTGAAGGAAACAGGTGGAAATCTGAAGATGCAAGGCCAGGGCTATAAGTGGGTGCATTAACACTTCCCAGCAAAGCTCTCTAATTTTTTTGCTGATTGGCTAAAGTTGTGTGTGATATAGCATTGTAAAGAAAGGCCACAACTTTTCTATTGGTTAATTCCAGTGGCTTTCTCTTAACTTCATGTTTCAATCTCATCAGTTGGTAGTAGAGATCCGAATCGATGCTTCTTCTTGGCTATAAAAGCTCATAATAACGCCTGTCAAATCTCACCACACACAAAATCACCTTATAGCTAGTTAACCCAGGTTTTGGCATAGTCTGTGTAGTCTGGGCGGCCCTTTTCTCACGTTCTTGACGTACGTGATCCACTTTTCATCAACAGTTATCAATCCCTTCAATAATGGCTTGGTTTCATTACCATCTGAATAAAGAATCACAAATGACTACATGGTTCATTAGATTTCTTTCCTTTCAAAAATGACGACCAGAGCGAGGTGCATCTTTGACCACAGAATTCCCGTATTTAAAAAGCTTATACCTCAATTTTCGCCACTAAGATCGAATTGAAAAATTGATTATCAAAGTAAATTAAATGTAAGATGTTTTTTCACTACAAATATCCAGATAGTATAAGGAAACGAATTAACAACGAGAAATAAGAGTCAACCTATGCACCCAGGTGATAAGAGAAATGAATTAATTATTTATACCACTTTGATCACCCAGGTCACGTGACTCACGTGATTTTAATTTCAGGTGATCAAAGTGGTACAGCAGTATTCCACTAAGTGGAAAAAAGCGTAAATAGTAGCCCAAATGGTATATCTATCATGGTTGGTTTACAATAAAGCTATATTAAAAAAGATCTCATCACCTACACCCTTGCCATGATCCAATTTCCACTTTGTATATTTCAAACCCATCTATACTTGCATGTGCACACATGGGTTTGAATTAACATATAATGATATGTACCTAGTTACAATATATCATATCACAAAGATGTTGATATCTATCCTAATTTTGAGAATGTGATATTGACATCATATATAACATATGGGTGGATGGATCAATAATCGCAATCTTTTTACTTTATCCACCATAAAATGCACAATACCATTGTAGATCTTAATAAGTTAAGTGTTTATTGTTAATTATTAATATTTCTAGAGCTGTTGATGTTCGCGTGAATCTTCTGGAATAAATTGTTAGATAAGTTTTATAGTAACTAACACACAATCTTGAAGTTAATGCAACTCTTAATTAAGGTTGATTCCTTGATGTTCAAAGGGTAAAAACTAATACATAAAACTGCATGTAGAGTTGTATAATAGTTTCTATATAGTATCCATTAGATAACAGTGCAAATAAGTTTAAGGATTTTGGCATAAATCAATACTTTGTAACATGATTTGATTTGTCATTAAAGTTTATTCGTAAAAAAATGTTTATTTTTATTAGAATCTGTTTTGTTTCAGAAGGGTGAATATTGATTTTGGTTTGTACCTGATACGAGCTGGCACAACGTAAGGGGAAGTAATGTTATTTGACATGGTAATAAATATGAATCGAAATTGATATACATATAACACGCAAAGCCCAAAAGAGCCTGTAAACACCTGACATGTCTGTATTTCATAATGTTACAAAAGCGAAATTCTTACAAATAACAAATATGTCCTGAAATTAGCCTTTTTTAAATTTTACATAAAATTTATAGCTTTCTATTCTAGTATATTCATTTATTTTCTTCTTCAATTTGGTTTTCGCCCTGGGCATACTACCTGGGCGTACTGTTACTGCTCTAACCAAGATTTCTGACTATGTGCGCCTCTGTCTTTTTCTTGATTTCAGTAATGCGTTTAATACCGTATACTATGACATTTTTATTGCTATGTTAGGAGGCTCCGTCGGAATGAGCATGTTCTTGTGATCCTGTACAACATCCTATTTGAAACTCGCATTCCCCACTATTTGGAATGTTTTCATTATCAGAGTACTGATCAAAGCCGGGTATTACGCTTTGGATATGGTAGTATACTTCATGTGTCATATGCTAAGTCTGGTTACTACTTTCGCTATGAAGACTACGCACTTGTAGAATAATCTATTTTGTGATATGCGAGAGTCAGTCAATTGCTATTTTCAAATCTAAGCTGCATAGCCATCTTCTGAATTTAAATATGTATATCTGTATATTTATGTATAATGTAAGTTTGTATAATAAGTTTATATTTTTATATGTATGTATTGCATTTCTTTATTACAAACAATTCTTGCTCTTATTTACTTCTCTTATCTTTATTCATGACTTCTCTTGTTACCCTGCTATTTATCTATTTATTTGCTATTTATCTATTACAAGGCCCACTAGCCCACACCTAGATTATAAGTTTAGTTTTAGTAAACTGTATTTACTGTAATGTGAGCAATAACGTGTTTATCTATCTTTCTGTGCATTTCCTCTATGGAGACATTAAAAGTATCAAATCTACACATCCTTGCTCGCAATACTCTTAAAAATGTTTCCGAAGTGTTCATTTCATGTATTATTATATAGGTATATGAGTCTTTAATTTAATTTAATCATCTCTTCAGAAAAAATTTAAGGTGCTCCTACTCCTTTAAGCACACTTAGCACAATTGGGCATGGCTCTAGGGTGGTCGCATCCAGCGAATATCGCGAATATCGAATATGCTATTCGCACAAATTTTCTGCGATAACTCCTAAGACAATCATTTAAATTGTATGGTGTAAAGGCATTTTTTTTTTAATATCAGAAGATGGCAAACGAGTAAGCGGTTCACCCGATATCAGTGATCGCTACCCATAGACGTCTGCAGTATGCTAATGATTTGCAGACGCGTTGCCTACCTTTAAAAGTCAGAGGATCGGAGGAGGGATAAACATAAAATGGTAATTTCCTTTTCCTATTCATCCCCTCCGCTGTCAAGTCCTGTTCCCCTTCCTATCCTTTTCTTAATAGCAAAAGATGGGAAGGTAAAGAGGACTAGAATCAGGCCTCCGGCACCTCGCTCGTCGGGTAAAACACAGAATACTCTACTTCACGCCTGTCTTCTGTGAGGTCGTAGTATTTCACCGGTCGAGCCGGTCCATTCGTGCAACAGATGTTGTTGTTGCGGGCTCTACCACAGTGATAATAATATGCATGAACGCTTAAGGTAACTCGCGTACGTTGACAAGAATTAATATTGTATCCGTCTAAATGTTCGTCCGTGGAATCCGTGTAAATCTAAATTTTCAATAGGATTTTTGAGTAGGAAGAAATTTGGTAGATTTTAAAATTTTAAAAAAGTTAGAAATTCTGCTCTGCAGAATTTCGAACAGTAAAAAGTAGCACCTAGTGTTAAAATGCCGAGAAGATATGTAAAAGTATATTTTATTACTTAAATTCATAACTATTTTTGAGGTTAAGATCCTTCCATATCCATAAGATCATTTAATATTGAATGCTAATGGTGATTTTTTTTAAAACTCTGTATTGTAAAGTGCAAACTAAAGCAAAGCAAAGCGCGAACGAAGCTATACACAGTACCATTGATTGTTGACGAACATGACATTATTCGTTTCTCCTTATTTGTTTATCCTTAGGCACGTTTCTGTTTTTATTATTGTACCGTTATACTGCGGTACTATAAAGTGCTTGTAATAATAATTAGTATCCATTTTATATTATTTATTTCTTAAGTTTTTGATGAGTCTTCAACCAGATGTTTGTTTTGCACATTTTGACGTCATTCGAGTCGCCATAACAGCTTGACTACGAAATGTCAAAATGTTTATAAAACTGCAAAATAAAATATGTTCATGTTGTTTTTTTACTGAAATATTAAAATTTTGGATAAAATAGTTCATAAGCCACAATGTAAGCCTGTTCCATAAAAACCGCCAACTATCCTTAACCGGTTTTAAAAGTTAGAATGGGTTTCCAAAACTAGATATATGCCATCGCGGACTTTTTTGGAGATATTTTTACGTTATGCAATTCCGTAGTAGTCCTACATTATTTTGATATATCTCGTAAGGTTTAGCCAGCGTTTGCATGGTAAGAGCACAACAATATGCTTTTTACGACATCACATTACAAATCTTAGATATTCTTTGCTTTTCTCTACTATAATATTCATGTATTGAACTTATTAATCTTCCTTTTGAATCGCTCTGTCTATTGAATAATCGTATTTAAATCCGTTACATAGTTTGAAATATCTAAGGAAACAAACAGCTGAAGTTACTTTGTCTTATACTATGTAAAGATTCGAATAGAAAAAGCTAGGGTATGTGATTGGCTCTGGTAGTGCCAATACCTACACCACTGTAACATAGGAACATCTAAATGACAAATCGACTGACATATTTATGACCTTTATTACATTCCATTATTTAGTGAAATATTTATTTGCAACAAAATATCACATTATTTTAAAAAAAAAGTTAGAGTAGAACAGATATTTATTAAGCTACAGTGACCAAAATACACAAAATGATATTTGATTGACATTGAGAATTAACGTGATTCAGTTTCCTCCGACGTTTCTCCTTCATCCGATTCAGAGTCCTGAAAAATAAATATGCAGAATATTTAGCTTACCAGTAATGTTAAAAAAACTAGCCCATTGATGTTGTCATGGTAAGCCATTCAACAACGATTATCACGATGTTCACATACGAGCTCGAGAGTTCTAGCACACAATACCAAAATCATGGTGTTCTGCAGAATTTTCTAAAATCAAATAGTGCATTTTTTTATGGTCATGTCTCAAGTAGTATCACATAACTAACAGGTAACGAATATAGTTATTTACAAGTCGGTTATCTTAGGTACCTAACTTTTGTATAAATTAGTAAGTATCATGGCCGTGGGTAAGAATTATAGTTTTGTTGTGTACACTTTTATTTTATAGAATGTTAGAACGTAAAGCTTTACGATTCTATTCAGTTGAAGTGCTGATCTACCACGCTCGCAATAAAAAAATACTACCTCCAGGGTGCCATGTGTCCAGTGCTAAATTCCAGAAAGGTTTTGGAGCGAATCAATTATACCGTAGTAATATAATGAGTTTATCTATGAACAAAATCAATATCAGATAAGCATTACCGTTGTTTCTTCATCTTTAGACGACGACTGATTCATTAACGCGGCAAGGGAACCGGACCTTTGCTTTCCGAGCGCTGCATTCTTATCTGGCGATCGTAGTCTGCCCAAACTCTACAAAAAATGAATTATTTCAAAGATCTGTTACATATATCAGTAGTAAAATTTCGAAGAAGTGCTAGGAATAATTGCTTCGAAGTCTCGCTTCCGATCAGCATGATAAAGTGGTAACTAAAGGTAGTGGGTTTCCACTGGCGTAAAATCGTGTCTCAATAACAAGCTTTCTCTCTATTCTTCTCTCTGAAAAAACTGAGATGACAATATGTTGTGTTAACAATGGTATCGGCAGTGTAAACCCATGGTTACAAACATCTTGTTGATGGTTGGCATTCCACAACTGCATGGTCTTAGTGCAACTGGAAGAATGATCTGCCTCTAGCGGTATTTACAGACTGGCAAGAAAAGAGCGATCTCCATCTATAAAGGACGACAGCGAGCTTACACCGTCTCTGCATTAGTGTTGCGAATGTTCTTGGGCGACAGTGATTATCTAACTTTAAATGACCCGCTGGTGATTATCTAACCTCGAAAAAATTATCATGGACCATCTACTCTATAGGCCAATGATGGATACCTAAAACTCGAAGAAAAATGGATGATCTGACTCCAGCGGTATTTCCAAGCTAATATGACTCAGGATTCTTTACGAAAAAGCGTATTGCCTTCGGCCGGCAGCGAATCTGCTGCTCGTCGAATGTTGTAGATGTTCATAGCCGGCGTTGATAACTTAACATTAAGCAACCCGTTGCTCGTTTGCCCCATTATCTGTGATTCTAGTCTGAAATATGTGGTTTTATTAGATTTTATTATACTTGAAAACTGAAGTTTTTTTAACAAAACATTTTATGTTTACAAACACTACGCAGTAAACTAGCATATTTGTAGGGTAGGCGCACATATTTTATGTGATAAAATTATAGTTACCGCAGTGTCACCTTCGTCTCTTGTTGGCGACTGCGGGTTCATCAGGGTGGCCAATGACAAAGACCTCGCCGATATTCCGGTACTCACTTGCTTTTCGGGAGATCTTAGTTTTCTTTTAAAATTCTATAAAACATGCCGGTGCTTTAACATCACATGCGTCTTGATAATGTAGTTTATTATATTCTAAGCTCTAACAAATCAAACTACATTATCTAACATGCAATTCGTCATAATCACGAAACAACATTCAATTATTTGAATTATATGTTTCATATATGTATATTGTAGTAGTCGGACTTTTAACTGACTGGGATGATGTTAGCGCCGAAACATGTAAAATCATTAGAAAAAATTCGCTAAAAAAAACATACACACGAATTGATAACCTCCTCCTTTTTGAAGTCGGTTAAAAATATTGTGTTGGCGACTATACTTGTGTAAATGTTTAAAATCGCTAAGATCACCTTCGTCTTGATTATTACTACTGTGAATGTACTAAATGTGAAGCAATATGATAGTTTGCAAATTTGAGATTAGATTGTGGTTGGATAGTAATAGCTGCGCGTCACTACATAGTTTTCTTAATCTCGAGGACAGAGCAGAGTGTAATTACGATGCAAATTTTAAGATGAGCACTAAATAAAATATTGCGATATATTGAACTGGACCTTGTAATGTAGCATGGTAAGCGATATTTCAAGGCAATAAGTTTAGACGACTTATTTGTTTATGTTACTCGTGCACCATATGTGAGATCTGAGTTCAATGACGTCACAGCGACGTATGTACTTGTACAGTGCACAAAAAGTTTACGTCGTGTCATAGTCCAACGAGACTATAGAACATGTTTTAGATTCGTACATTCTCGTAAGATTATTGAGTTCTGTGGTTTCGTCGATCGATGTAGAAACAGGGGGCAAGCCAGAGGGGGTGTGACGTGAGCGTGTGCAGTGCATTCTACGCGATTCTTATGGTACACTCGGTATATGGGTAAAAAATATAGATGTGGATATACTTAGTATGATCAAAAAGTAGCATGCATATGTGTACAATTTATATTATAAATAATCTTTTACCGTTGGTTCCTCAGGTGTAAGGCCTGTGTCCAATAGCTTGAGAAAAATCAATTTATAAATAATATAAAATCTAGACAATATATGAACTGACACATGGCGCAAAGCGTTTACAAATTTCACTTATTTTCACGCATTATACGCTTTTCTAAGAACTTGGTGAGTTTGAATAGTGACAGGTGTCGAGTCTACCGCGACTATCTCAGCCAAAAATTTACGGAAGTGATTTATTGTACATAAGAGTCCCGAAATTAAATATCTTTGGTCAAATATAGCTGAGAACCAAATACTCTAATTCTCCTAAGAATGTATTGTTTTCAATTACGTTCTAATTCGAACCATGATGTTTGTAAGTTTAGTGCCGTATCAATGGTTACCTCTAAATCAGCCCTGTCATTGATGTCTGCAATCTGTTGATAAGCCACCGTGAACAGTTCGACGGCTTTGGCGTGGAACGTCATCTCTATCATCACAAAGTTCGACAGAAGCGACTTGAGCTGCTGAAGCTTGCGGCGCTCGAAGAATTCTGTTTGCTCACTCAAGCCTTTCGCTGTACGAGACATTTCCGCCGAAGCTTTTATTAGTTCCGATTCAGCATATGTCTACATGAAACAAAACACTATCTTAGAAGCCCATAACCTGTTACCTCCGCATACCTTTTTGAATCACAGAGGACTCCTTCTAGCGATTACAATATCCAACACAGAAAGATTGCGTAAGAGTTGTTACGTCACAATTTCTTGGTTGGATTCGTAATAAGCCTAACATACAATAATAAATCCGTTTTATAGGTCTCGTTGCTGCTCTATGTGTGCCGTAGCCTTATTTCTGTAAGACTGTGTTTCTAAGAAGTTTGAAGAGAAACGAATAGAGACTGCTATTTTCTAATGACGATAGAAGTTTTTTTTAAGTATTTTAATATAAATGTAGACTTATCAGTTTGGTCTTACTACTTGCTGTCGATTAAAAGGTTGCCGCTCCCTGGCTTTGTCAAGAACTTTCTTCCGCGCCATCTCCTTTTCTCTAACGTTCATAGTATGTTTAAGTTCTTCTCTTGCATGTTTACAGATGGCTTCATATTGACATAGCTCGCCAATTACCTACGATTAGATTATTCATTAATTTATCTAATACCTTTAAACGAGCAATTCTTGTAGATATATACATGTGTGTATATATAATTTGAATCTCTGAAACGGCTGCAACGATTTTCATTAAATTTTTATTTTTAAATTTATCTTTATAGGTGTTTTGTCTATAAAAACGTAAAAAAAACATATATATAAATTAATTGTTAATTAATTTGCGCCATCTTTTGAGAGGTATTTGCATTATCTATTGTCGGAGCGTTGTCATGGGCTAACTTACTGATTTCTCATATTTTTGTTAAATGGCACTATATTAAAAAAAAACAGTACGTTTTTGTAGTATTGAAGGTATAAAACTGTTTTTTTTAATATATGTTGTAATTTGTTTTAGTTAATAAAATATGCTAATGATCCAGGCTAGTTCCAAGAACTCAAAGAATACTTGACGTGTAGATAATTCTATAGATCGATAAAGTATAACAGTTTAATCGTTTCCTTTTATTTTGAGACGAATAGTGTATTAGACACTAGCAGTATCACGCGGTTTCACCTGCTCTGAAATTTTACTTAAACTAAATTACCTACTTAATACTACCCTAACATCATCATCATCTCCCTGCCCTTTTCCCGCGTATGTGGGGTCGACACAGTATTACCATTAGCACTGTGAACATATACTGTATAGGTTCTGGCTACAGTTTTAGGTCGCCTGCCTAACGCCAACCCTCCTCGGAAATAATAAGCTACTAACAAAACACATTAAATAATTTCTGAAATTGTCTATATACGTGTAAATACTGCGTTACAATTACCAGGGAGCGCCGTGCGTGTCTAGCTGATGCTTGCAAATAACACATGAAAGTTGCTAAATCTCCGAAACTGTCCTGTTTTGAACTTTATATAAACTTTCAATCATCACCATTTTAAAGATCATGATATATTTACTAAAATTTCAACCTATTCAAATGAACAGCTATTTTGTAGCTTTTGTATCGATCAAATGTTCGACACGGTTCTATCAATTGATATAACTATTTTATTTATAAACCAGGTAAAACAAACATTAAATGTTAAGTGAAGTTTACCACAATACTGAAAACTGCATAAAACGGGTTAGCCGTTTCTGAGGTTAGCGCGCATAAACGCACAGACAAACGGACAAAAATTCTAATAATATATAATATAATTGTTTTGGTTTTATTAATGGTGATGCGTTAAAGGCCCTTAATAATAGTTAGTATCTTCAATGTACAGACAACGATCAGTTACATTTTTATTATATGTATAGATTTAGGGCCATTATCCAGGGGTATTTGTTACATTCATAAGCTTTAAACTGTAGGTGGAACACCGTACGTTTTTAATTTTATAGGCGTATTTGCATCTTATACGTTTTATCTAGACAAATACGGTTGTCGTCTTACCTTTGCTTCCAAACGTTGAACTTCACAATTCCTATATTCTTCTATAGCCGTCAAAGTAATGGATAAGTTATCTAAACCTGAACTTAAGGACTTATTGACGATCTCATTGTTGGCATAATCTTTTATTACTTTTGCCAGTTCATCTCCCATGTCTCGAACTCTGTCAAAGTAACGACTGGCGATATTAAAAAAGGATAATGGTAAAAAAAATAAGTTTGAGAATAACGACATCTAGGTGCAAATTTAAATAGCAATGTACTTTATGTAATAATATTTATATTTATAATTTTTAAAACTATTAATTATTCTTACCTTGCCGTCTTTCTAGCGTAATCTCCGAACGCAACACATAAATCTCCAAAATTCTTTTCTACACTGGTAATGCGGTCTTGAATAAATTTTGCTTGCTGCTCGTAGCTCAACGAATGAGAATTTTCTCCTCGAAACATATTTAGACCGTCCAATTATTTCTTATTATAATGTATAATATTATAGTCTATAATATTTATTCTTGCATTGAAGCTCATGCAATATATGTGTAATGTTTATAAATGCCGTTCCCATGGAAACTACCAATTAGTATATTACAGATTAAATAGAAACTAAAAATATAAAAGCACACATGTCTTGATTTTTATTTGATGATTTCGGATTTGTGTTTTGTTCTTCACACTTCTTTTTTTCTTATACATCCCATACAGTCCGTTATGGGCAATCCTAATTTTGCGCAGAGTTGATTAATATCATCAAAATAACTGAAAAGAAGTAATTTCCATACATATGACAACTATGGACAATACTTGTGAAATAACTTACATCTATCAATTTTAAAATATTTATTTGTTTTAAGGATTTTTCTTTAATATTTTGTCTCTAAGTTCAAAACTTATGATTTTTCCTGCTAAAAAAAAACAAATTATGACATTTATGTAGGAACAACAACAAAGAATTTTGATTTGTGTAACCCAAAACAGCTGTTCTTTGATTATATTAATATTTATGTTACGAGCCTAGCATATCCTAATAAAATGAATGAAGAAATCGATGAATATGATATTTATCATCAAGATTTTACAACCGTGTCAGAATGGGAAGTGTTTGTAGCAAGGCTGGAGGAGGTTATCAATGAGTGGCATTTGTCCAAATCAAAATTGCTTAAACGTTCTTCAGATTATACAAAGAAATGGATTACAAAATCGGAAGAAATTAAGTTTCATGGCATGCATTTCACACTATCGTATCATATGTTGGAACCAGTGAAAAATGCCAATGATTTAGAGTATTCAGATGACCAATCACTTCTTTCTGAGTTACAGAAAGGGCTTTGGGATTCAGCGTCAAACTTTATGGAAGATGTTGACGGCAGTCCCTTTCCTGTTTCCAATTGGTTTGGCTTAAAAAGATATTTAATGTTATGTTCTAGTAGTCCACTTGTAGATGGAAGTTTAATTAAACTTGTTATGAGCTCTGTAAATATAGCATTTGGCAATGTTGACTGTGGTGTACCTTTATTTGTTAAAATTAGAGAGCATTGGCAAAATGTATACCTAGGTATATATGAAGATAATGACTACAAGACCAGTTTTGATACAATACATTTGAAAAGAATTTCAAATCATTGTTCTCACCTTAGTGGACTTATGAGTCTTTTTAAATCCAAAATTGCATCACCTATAGCACTAGATGCTGTTCTTATATCTACAAAACTCTCTTATGAGCTAAAAGATTCAGAAACATTCATATGGAAGCAGAGAAACAACTCAAATGAATTCCTATCTATTGATGGGTTTGATGTTAAGAAACTAATAGAGCTTCCTTTCGGTGCTGATAAGAATCCTATACATAGTGCTTGTTTGAATGCAATTTGGCCACTGTTCCGTGAGAGTGCCATTGTTGATTCTTCAACATTTTCTGATATAGATCCTATAATGGCTCCGACTTGGACTATAACTTTAAAGTTAAGAAACAATATTCAATGTCAATTATCTGAAATTATAGATAAAATGATGTCTTTATTAGATGAAAGAAGTTTATTAATGGATATATTAGGTTTAAGTAAGAGCTTGGGGCTCGTAAACCCATTGCATAAGATAACTGAAGCTCCTATTACAATATCAAAACTTGTTAAAGCTGCTATTGGACAAAGTACAAGTGTTACTGAATTTAAAGGACCAATAACTGATGATTTGTTAATGCCACTGTTGTATTATGTTTTTCCGGATGCAGTCAAGAATGGTACCTATCCATATCCTGAACGGCTAGATCTGGAAGTTAAGCAAGTATGTTGTATTTTTGCTACTGTTCTGTGCCCTATTTAAATTTTTTGAATAAATATGATCAGAATTTGATCACCTACACAGTAAACTTTATGTATGTTATACATGTGTGTTAATCAACCCCAATAAAATACCAAAGGGGATGGATAGGAAATATCTTTCTTCCCTCCACTGTCCATTAAACATAGGCAATGAGTGTGCAACTCATAAGCTTGTTGCAAATGCTATGGGAAGTGGTAACTTAATATCAGGTGAATGGCTTGCTTGTTTGTTCTCCTATGAAAAAAGTATTCTTCTAAGTAGATCTACATAGGTCCTTTCAACTTTTATAAGCTGATGCAGAAAATAATAAGTGATAAAATAGACTAGGGTACACTGCAATATGCAATGCTAATAATAAAAGATTCCTGACCCTATCTCTATTACCTTTTAGGTCTCAAATATGTCCGAGATTTGCCCATAGCTGTTCATTGCACCCTAACAACTTTAAAATCCTTACCCTCATCTCTTCCCTACAATTTAAAGTGATTAATAAAATAATTGAATTGATGACCTCCATTAGTCTCAGTGCAAGTTGTAAACCATTAACTAAGTTATCATGGTTAAATATGAATCATACTTTATTAAAGAATCATCAAATTAAAAGTCATTCTATATCTTTTAGCCTAAATAAAATACCTAAGAGTTCAAATAATATTTGCTTGATTGCAGATTGAAGGCAGCGAGTCAAAGCTGTGTAGTTATGTGAAGACAAGTCCTGAAGATGGCTTAGTATGGAGACTTTCAGTGACTGCAATCAGGCTGCTAGATGCGGGTGGACTGCCATATTTGGCGCATTTCTGGTATGAGTTTGTACAAGAGCTTCAGTATCGTTGGGAACATCGGATTCTTCTACCGGGGTAAGTTCATTATTTATTAGTGGATTTGAAATCATCTCAAAGGCTACTCAAGTACACACAAAAAATATCATCAAATCAGTCTGTATGGGGGGAGTGGTGTTTACATGATAAGTGTGCTTTTCAATAATCTGCCATGACATGAAAAAAGTCCCACTCTGCACCTCTTTTTCCATTATATTTCTTCTCTCTACTCTCTGGCAATTTCCCCCACTCGCTCGAGTTTGTAAATAATAAATAAATATGCGCTCACGCCCGTCCCCCAGAGGGGTAGACAGAGATTATGGATATCCATTTGGCGCGATCCTGGCACACCTCTCTCGCTTCTTCTACATTCATACATCTACGCATGCATGCTCGTCGGTTATCGAGTTTGTACATATGATTTTTTTTCTTTACATTTTGCAAAAGCTGGAGACCCTTTCCCCACTGCTAAAAGCAAAAATGTCATATAACCTTTTTTTTCTTTTTACCATATAATCTTCAAAGTCCAGTGACGCTCGCGGATGTAAAAGTTTAGCATCGTTGGCTCCCCCCCCTGCTGTCGCTCAAATTATGACCAGAGTTGGAAACTTATGTGTGACTTGACACCATAGTAAATTGATATGTATCTATTTATCATTTTTAACATATTTTATTATAATACAATCTCTGTACATTTTATCAATTACATGCAAAATTGCATCGGTTAAAATAGCACCATTTGGGATAGCCCAATGATATTTTATACTATAGATATGTTATACTCATACAAAATTGCCGTTCAAAGGTGTTCCAAAGCAACATTCACCCATGTCAAATGGTGTAAAATGCTTTGGAACACTGACCGATGATTTTGTATGAGTATAACATATCTTTGATAATCATGATACAATTTATAAATATTTAATTAACATTATAATTTTTTTTGACAATAATTGTATTTTCTATAACTTAAATAGTAATTTTTCGTGTATTATGTTAGTTAGTGTATTATGTTATAGAAAGATCTTTATTTAGAATAACAATTCAAATAAAATAAATGGGTAAAATAAAATAAATAGATTGTGGGTGGCTGCAAGCGCAATAAAATGTGTTTTTATGCACGAATTCGTTCTTCTCCTATTCGCTTGTATTGTATTTTCAGTCACTCTCGAACACTTGTTAATCGGTCATCAGATCGGTTTGTCCGTGAAGGAGCTCACCGGGCAATCGCTTGATTTCGGCGACTTATGTCAGCTCGTCCTCCCTCAGGATTACAATGTGGCAAACAATGTAAAATGATACGAAACTGTCTTGCGAACTTTACAACATTAAAATCTATATTTTAACGAAGGAACGATTTTAAATATAAACAATTAATGACATTGTCAATGAGGCGCGCGCAGGCGTCAAATGATAGGTCCACACGAACCCCACCTAACGTGAATATTCAAAAGTTTGTTAATCCGAAAATTACTGATTTCAACTTTTTTTCTTTAAGATTATTTTTTAGTCTTAAACCAGGGAAGGTTTAGGAATAAAAAATAGATATTGATAAATATATATAGTTATTATTATATACTAATATCTATATATATTATATATTAGTTAGATTGTGTACAATAAAGCATATGTTTTATATTTATTTGCAATAACCATTTTTAGGTTTTAAGTAACCAACATAAATAATGTCTGTCTAATGTCTTATTGTTTTGACATAGCTCTAACAAATCACACTATTTTGGAATTTTTTAATTTAATTGAGCAAAATAACTAGGTACCTATATACTTGTGAGATGGCAGAGAAGCGTATCGTAATTTTCATAAAATGAATGGGTCTAAACAAATACAAATTATAACAAATCTTAATAATTTTAATGCCTTAAAATTTTACATTTATTCTTAAAAATATACTCTTTATTATGCAAAGCTTCTGTTTAAGGGTAAGGACTGTGAACATGCACATGATTGTGGGTTCGAATCTGCCATTCTACTATTGTCGTGAACCATTTCCAACCAAGGTTGAGCTTGGTTTAGAATGACTATTAGTAAATCGGTAATCTATTAATATTTCATATACATGCCCGAGGAGGGTCGTCGTCACTACTACGATCTTACTGTGAAGACCCCACATAAAAAAGTGGAAAAGGGCAGGGAGAAGATACTCTTTATTATGCTATTTATTTACACTTGTATTAGGTATATAACTTGCAAATTAAAATATTCTAGAACGATAATACAAACTACGAATAAAATCATTGTTTTATAAACATATAAGTATGTACATTTTTAAGTAAAAGTAATATAAATGTTAACATGTGCAGAACAATAAATTGAAAATAATTGTGACTAGCAGTCTGTTTACTTCTTCACACAATGTGTATCAAGTGCTTCAGAAGAATTGCTACAAGAATTTACTGATCTGACCTTAAAACATATGATATACTTACTTATTTTTATGTACATTGACATTTTTAAAACATATTATATACCTTTATTTCTTAACGGACTTACAAGTAGTATGTTTAACTCTTATAATATGTATATACTTTTATAATTGTCATTTTGCATTTCAAAAGTACCATCTTTCTGAAATGAAAATATGTGCATCATATTATTTACGTTTCCTATAACCAAAGTTGTAAACTTTTATTATTCAAGTTCGAGTGGGTTTTGCGCCATAATATAATCCTTAAATAAACAATCTTACAGCTTAACGTAATTATTTATATCTATCTTCGTCTAAAGACGTTTCAGTCACCTTTGTATATTCCACTACAATTGGTAATTTCCATGTTAAATATATATGCGTCGTTGTCTATAAGTAGGAGTGTAATATACGATGGATTTAATCGTAAACAAGTCCAATTTAAAACAAACCTCGATATAGTTAGAACTAACTAAAAAAATGAGTGTTGTCTATTGTTGGTATCGTAATTTTCCCATGTCCGGTCGATGCATTTATCGTATGGGGCGCGGCTGCGATGGTGAGAGCGTCGGCTGCGACGGTCGCGCGCGTGTGCTTCATGCGTGCACCACGAGGTGTAGGTTGAGTCAACCTTCCGCGAGCGCGAGCAACGTTCGCGCCGCATCTTCGCCCTGCACGTCGTGCCGCTCTCCTCGCCGCGCTATAAAGGCACCAATCCGCCCCGCGCTGTCGGATTTCGCGCCATATATATATCCATATCGTGATCCGTCCAGTTGTCGGACGTGTCGCAGTAACCTAATCCTATAGAGCCGACGCTGTACCGACTGGCCGGCCGAGACCGCGAACGCGGTCTTCTTCTTGAACCGGCGGTGCCACCGGTCGCTCCGCCGGCCGCGCCGCTCAGCGATAATCTCGAGGCACGTTCTGACGTCGCGCCTAACGACTGTCGCGATTGCCGTAGATCTAGAAAGAAAAAGAAATATACAAAATGGTATGTATCGTATATAATTACATGTGCGAAGAAATTGAAGAATGTCTCGACAGTTTCGTTGATAAGGACAATAGGCATAACTTACCGGCTCTCGATCCTAACAAACTGCCTGGATATGCAGGTGGACCAAAGCGTCCCGATTGTGAATAACTATGTTGCGACTGGCCGTCTGCAAGGGATCGAGCGCGGCCCGGTCGGCCTGGTAAGGGATCCGGAGCAGCCGGTTCTGTATAGGTACGTGCGCGGGGGATCGAACGTGCACTATAAGCCGACACCTGATCCCACTCACGCTGCTTTCCGAATGCGCCAATCGTAGCTAGCGAAGACAGCGGCCCGTTGGGACTCGGCGTTCCAGGAAGACCGCCGCAGCAGGAGTTGGGCATTTTCTCCGGGGCCTGGTTGTGCAGTCGATGTACGGTCCGCGATCGCCGACGCGAAGCAGCCGCGAAGATAAGGACTGCTACGACAATAGTCACGCATATAGCTGCGCTTGCAGCTATTGTGATTTTGTCCATATTGGAGGCGGCCGCTGATACGGTGCGTACTTCTCTGCACTGTGAGTATGGTACTGTCTCAGGACTCACATGCACTTCTTCCAACGATATGACACAGACGACGATACATTCCTAAAACAAAATACAGATATTCTTATTATTCTTATCACTCTAAAAAGTATTTCATGCAATTACAAGACTTCATTAAATTTACCTGTGAGGGCACGTTTTTTATTTTAAATTCTCTTTCACTGGCTTCTAACGGTGGCCCCTGTTTGAAGCTCTTATCTCCAAATAATCGGTAGACAACGCGGAAACCGAGTATGTTGGCAACATCTGAATCCCATTGTATTATTACGGAGTTGTCTTGTCGGTAAGCATTTTTAACGATGACTTCGTTGGAATCGTCTATTTTTGGTTTTTGTTGTGGAAAGTTCATAATTAATGGAGGCCGTTGATTTGAACCATGTCTCCAATTAGGTACCGCTGGTCTTGCCGTTGGAATGCGACTTGGTTTATCGCTTGCATTATTTGTAGGTTGTACGCTCGCTTTGGTTGTAGGATCTTCGTTAGCGACTGTAGTGGTTAACGTGGTTGTACTCGAACTTAAAGTTTTCTGTGTAGTCGAAGTTGTAGTACTTGGTCTAGTGTTTAAATAAATATCGCTTTTCTCCGTTGTTGAAGAAATAGAAGTAGTTGTTGTAGGAAATAATCTCTCCAAAGTTGTTGTAGTTTCTTGGTCGCAAACAAGTTCACTTGGTTCAAAACTGTAAAAACCGCGATCACGAAAATGTGGTGGGTTTCCACAGAATTGTGGATTCCTTTCCCGAGAGGTAACTTGTAGTTCACCGCTACGTATCCATTCTATTATCCAGCGGAGACGGCAATCACAGTTCAAAAATCGTCCTCCTACGCTTAGGCCACGAAGCGTGTGATTTAGATGCGCTAAAGCTTTTTCAGGAACGGTAGGTAATGGGTTTCCGTCTAATGCTAATAATGTTATAGATGGATTTTTCAAAAAAGCGTCATTCGGCACTTGGTTTAAGAGATTAAATCCGATATCTAATACTCTCAATTCAGTTAAAGTAGCGATTGCGGCTGTTGGAAATTCTGGTAATAAATTATTTAGTAGACTTAATGAACTCAGAGTTTTTTTGATACCGCTGAAAGCATCGTCTCTTAAATTAACCAATAAATTTCTTTCTAAGTTTAGCGCCGTCAAGGAATCTAATCCTTCAAAAGTTCTACTACCCTCAGGGCCAGGAAGCTCTCTTATACTATTTTGAGATAGATCAAGGAATGCTAAACTACGAAGTCCTTTTATACATTCTGGGACAACTTTTTGTCTTGTTCCTTTCAGATTAAGATTTTTCAGGGAATTTTCTAATCCTGTCAAGGCTTGAGGTGCCAAAGTAACGTTATTGTCAGACAATTTTAACGTTGTTAGCTTTTGAAGCGTAATAAAAGCGTGGTTACCGACTCGAGCTATTCGATTTTTCGATAAATCTAATAACGATAGATTGGTCAATATCCTAAGCGTTCTTACCGGTACTTCTGTCAGTTCATTGTCTTGTAAATTTAAGTTTTTCAAATATGGTCCTTGTCCTCTGAATGCTTCATCCTCAATTCTTTTCATGTTGCATCCAGATATTTGTAAGTTATGAATCTTTAAGTTTGCGAAAATGTCATCGCTTAAAACTTGAATGGTCGAGTTGTTTATATATAGAAGATCAATTGAAATTTTGCGAGCACTAGAATTAAGCGCAGTTAGAAGCATGGCGAAGTCCACCTGAAAATGAATACAGCGGATTAATTTCCGGGTGTACAGATAATATTACAGTGTAATAGTACACGATTGCTGCCCAGGAACCTGCATATATTTTTTTATCAGTACTAAACGAGAGTGTTGCGTTATTAGGCCTTCTTTTGTTTTCAAATACTTTATTGATTGAAGGCGAATGCTAAAAAGTGTATCGTTGTTAATTTAGATTTTTCATATTTTTGTATCCATTACCTGGTCGCATTGCACCGATAGATCCCGAGCCAAGTTGAGTGCGCAGACACATGTTGACTGTAGAATTGGCGTATCTTTCCAAGGACATTGAGCTTGCGCGTGTTGTAACGAAATAGCCAGAAGTAGCAGCAAATATGATTTTAGTTTCTTGTGAGCGTGATGTCCCTGTAAAGACATGATAATTTTATTAATATAAAACTGAATGATATCTGTTGATTTACCAATTATTATCTCTCTCGACCGCACAGCCTAATTTTAATTTGAATGGTCACTGTGTGCTATCTGAACCTGATTTAAAACGAAACTTTTTGAGGTTAACGTGACATTTGATAGGTAATTTTTCATTTTTGCAACAATATCCTGTAAAGCGGGGAAAATGCTGTGTTATACTACAATTTATTCACATTAAAAACTCTTAGCTTTCGTTTCCGTACCAAATAACTGTATTACACGATGTATATGAATTACACAGTTTATTTAGCAAACGTATGTTTATCGAGTGCATAGACGACAGGTTGCATGTCGAGTGAATTGAGAGGCCGCATGCAACGGGCGGCGATCATGCGGCGCATGGACCGCCGAGGAGAACGGCTGCGATGCACCAGCTTGGAAATAGCGGCTTTCCCTGCACGTGCTGTGATCAAATATTAACCACATCGTCTTGGGCTTTCTATGATAACGTGTTGTTTCCTATATCTATACAGAGAAATAAAATTGAAGTGTCTGTATGTAATATCAAATTTAAATTCCCATACCCAGTACACATGATGTATATACGGTACTTATAACAAAAATACAATTTTTAAAATTTTTGTCTGTCTGTCCGGTTATTCCGGGTAATCTCCCAAACGACTGAACCGATTTGGATGGGACTTTTACGGAAGAAAGGTAATATTGCAAGGCTTTAAGTAGGCTACATTGATTTAAGCAAAATAATTAGGGTTCCGCGCAAAAAGTTAAAAACCCTCCAAATTGTGGACAAAAATATGCGTCGCCGTATCGAAAGGGCCGCCCCCACCTGCGATGAGACAAAGGTTGCTTTAAAGCAACCTATTTAACCAAGTTTAATAAAAAAAATATACTTGCGTACTTCATTGAAGTGTAAACTTCTTAGTCGCGTTAGATCATATAGGTTCGCGAGATCGACAAAACTGCGATTTTGCTGTCATCGGTCACGTGAGAACGAACGCCAATCAGAGCGCGTGACGTCATAGTATGGTAAACACAAAAAGTTTTCAACGACTTCTTAGTGAAAATTAGCATTTTCCAGTAATTTTACACCAAAATAATAGTACACCACCACCAAAATAGTATTCCCATAGATATCCACTGTGTTCTTACGGCTACAGCAACTAGCTATAATTGACGCTGTTTTTATAGAGGCAAATAGCACAAAATCGATGGTGTTATGCTCGGTGGGCATTTTTTTCAACTAACACCAATTTCTGCTCCGCAGACTTCCGTAATATAAAAATTTCTGCGTAAGTATACAACAGTAAAAAGTAACGCCTAGTGTTAAAATGGCGAGTAAGTATAATATGTATAGTACCCATTTTATATTATTTTGATGTTTGTTTGGCACATTTTGACGTCATTCGAGTCGCCATGACATGAAAATGTTTATAAAATTTCAAAATAAAATATGTTGTTTTTAATGAAATATTAATATTTTGAGTGAAGTAGACCATAAGCCACAATATAAACCTGTTTCTTAAAAATCGTCAACTACCCTATTCCGTGAGGCAGCGAATAAAATTTCTAAACATAGGAGCTGCGGTCATTGTCGTGAGTAACAGATGTTTATTCTCACGGTGCCGGTTGTGTTGTAAGACGGTAACATTGGCCCGTTTGCGAGTCGGTGGCCGATTTCGCCGCTAACGGTATACCCGTAGCTGCTACATTCTTATCGACCGATTCACTTTCGCGTCATGTCTAAAAACGTTGTGATATTTTATCTATTTTATTAGATTGTCATGTTCATTCTTTACTAACTGAATAGGTTAGAGATAAATTGTTAACCGTTTTTGCATCGAGCTTATGGTCTAAATGCACAATACGAAAAACAAGACAAATAACTTTGCGTAGGCGGTATGTCGAATTCAGGACACATCAAACTGGACAGCATCAAATAATTCCACTTCGCGCCTGTCTTCTGTGATTTTGTGGTATTTCACCGGTCGAGCCGCTCAAATTCATAACAGCAGATGTCGCTGCTGTGGGCTCTACCACTGTTAAATAAATAACCAGTTTAAACATTGAAAGAAAAATGATAATGTTTCCCAATACGTATATGTCTAATCGTATATGGTTATGCACAACGGTCTATTGTTGTTAATTCATGTGGGAAAATAAGTGTCGTAATGAATTCTAGGTCAAATAAGGCCGTATCGAACAAATACTTTGGAGGCTTATGAATTAAAAGAGATTTTAATGAAGCCATGCAATCATGCCATACAATCTACAATTATGTGTTAACATTTATCGCACATCGATTATTTTACTTCATTCATTCTCGAACATTAATTTGATAGAAAAATCTAACCGAGTTGGACCTCTGTCGTAATAAAAAAATAATATACTAGCTGTTGCCCGCACCTTCGTACGCATTCGTTTCTTATTTTTTTACCTACTTGGAATTATAGGTAAAAATATGTCAAAAAGTTGTCATTGTAAAATGATGTATGTTTAGTAGAGATGGTAGACACGTGAAAGATTTTGAAAGACGAGTGAATGCGGGAAAGAAAATGAATGGGGCTACAGGTACAGGAGTGAGGAGTCAGCATGTGTCTATGAAGGCTTGTCTGGCAATACATAATGCTGTACTACTAGTCCCCACGTTAATGTATGGAAGTGAGAGCTGGGTTTGGCAAGAAAAGCATTTTAGTAGAGTTAACGCCGTTGAGATGCGTTCCTTAAGAAGCATGTTAGGCGTGACGTTGAATTATTATTCAACGTCACGCCTAACATGCTTCTTTTCTCTTATAACGCTATTTGTAATCTTATTAGATTACAAATAGCGTTACAAGAGAAAAGTATGGCTTAAAAGAGGATGTTGTGACTAGAATTGAGAAAGGTATGCTTCGGTGGTTCGGGCATGTCGAAAGGATGAATGAAGAGAGAGTAACGAAACAAATTCATGTTGCAAAAGTGAGTGGCAGCGTTGGTAGGGGACGTCCTAGGAAAACTTATATCGATCTGATTAGTAACATACTAAAGAAGGGCGATATAAGGAGTACCCGTAACAGACGAGCTTGTATGCGTAGATGTATGGATGTAGACAAAGCGAGAGAGGTGTGCCAGGATCGCGCCAAATGTAAATCCATAATCTCTGCTTACCCCTCTGGGTTACGGGCGTGAGCGTATATTTTTTTTTATTTTGTAAAAACAAACTCATTGAACAATACCATGGTAATCGATATGAGGTTATTATTTTCTATTCCTCATACAAAATAGCGTCCATATTTTCAGTCCGAAAGTTAGTTCAGTCTGAAATTTTTATTTAGATTTTTCAACATTTTAACCAGAATTCGTTCACCTTGAAAATATATGCATTAGGAACTGTCATATTATATATTCCGGTCAACCCGCGTTAGCAATATTTTTGCAAAACAGCTTTGGCTGAGTGTACATGTGGTATGAGTGTATATGTATTACTCGCCCGCACTGCGCATGTAAACATTATCATATCTACATGTCGCGAATGGAAACGGATTTTAAATTTTGTAGCGTAGTTGTAGTTTTTGCTATTTGATTCGATTATATTGGACTGCATATGCATATATTTTTATCATAATATGACTGCTAAGCTAGCTATGCGTGTTTTTTTAGTAGTTTGTATTTGGTTGCTTACGCCTATTTCCCTGGAAAGACGGTTTTGAGGTTCTGTAATTCACTCGGTTTCGAGGAGGTTCTGTACTGATTAGGGTTCTTTCTTAAGCTTACCTTATACTTAAACTTAGGCGTGTGCGTCTTGAGTCACGTTGTAACAGTAAAATCTTCATAGGTCATTACTGTATTTTATATTAGTTTTAGTATCAAATCGATTTTAGCTTTAATCTTGTATAATTAAAAAAATATATCCACAAGAAGATAAAAGGTATAGGTTTGTGTATTTTTAACTTCATATGAGTAACCATGATTCCCGAGGAGGCCTGGCGTCAGCAATCGACCGGCCCTAAAAACTAGCCAAAACCTATACAGTATGGACTACGTTCATACTGTGTCGACTCCACATAACTGGGAAAAGGACAAGGAGATGATGAGTAATACTCAATATCAGTTAAACTGTAGCTGTAGTATTACGCTCGACGTTTATTATAATTAAAAAAATATGTTAACACCTTTCCTAACATGAATTTCCTTGAACGTTGTGCAAATAAATGGTTTGGGGTTCGATAAAGTTTTATGGCGTTCTCGCGCCCGAAAACGTATTTCAACTCGGCAATTGGCTTCCTCGATCAAACTTTAACCGCTCCCGAAGTTGTTAATGTTTATGAGACGCTCGGCATACTCGGAGGCGCGATTCAATTTGTGTGCGACGTCGTGATGCCTTCGTTTACTCGCAAATTGATTTTATAATGTCGTCTTGTAACAAAGAACGTTCATTATCAAACTTTGGATGAAAGTATATCATGTAATTAACTTATTTTGTCTATGTAGGTATCCGGCATACTTTGCAATGGTACGTGAGTAATTGTTTGGATTTGCAGTGTGTTTATGTTTGTGTGATAATTGTATTTAGTAGTTTGAGTATACATAGTAATAAGTTTTGTAAGACGAGCAAATATAGGCTACACATTACTCAGACATCAAAGCTATATACGTGTAGTAGTCCGTAGTACGTGAAGTAAACATTTATTTTAAGAACATTGCTTAGGGAAGGTATAAATTAGCATTTTATAAATTTCCACAGAAGAGAATCTGGAAATACTAAAATGTATATGTGATAAATAATAAAAATATATAAAGTAATAAATAATAAATGAACGTGTTAAGTATATCACTAAATTAAATAAAACCTGAATAAATCATTCATGGGGCTGTAGGTACAGTTGTGAGGATTCAGCATGTGTCTATGAAGGCTCGTCTGGCAATACACAATGCTGCTAGTCCCCACTTTAATGTATGTAAGTGAGTGCTGGGTTTGGCAAGAAAAGCATGTTAGTAGAGTTAATGCCGTTGATGCGATCCTTAAGAAGTATGTTAGGCGTGACGTTGAATAATAGGACTAAAATAGCGTTATAAGAGAAAAGTGTGGCTTAAAAGATGATGTTGTGACTAGAATTGAGAAAGGTATGCTTCGGTGGTACATGGCATGTTGAAAGGATGAATGAAGGGAGAGTAATGAAACAAATGCATGTTGCAAAAGTGAGTGGCAGCGTTGGTAGGGGATGTCCTAGGATAACTTATATCGATTAGTAACATACTAAAGAAGGGCGATATAAGGAGTACCGGTAACCGACGAGCGTGTATGCGTAGATGTATGGATGTAGAAGAAGCGAGAGAGGTGTGCCAGGATCGCGCCAAATGGAAATCCATAATCTCTGCCTACCCCTCTGGGTTACGGGCGTGAGCGTATATTTATTTTTAAATCATTCGATTGAGATAATCGTATATTCTATGTGTAGAGAATTCAAAAATATTTAAGTGAAAGTTAAACTAGCACAAATCTATTAAGATCCGAATTTTTTTGGAATGACTATCGAATTTTAACTTTCTATGTGATAATTAATTTGACCGGTTTTTCGTCTTCTCGAATATTATCTACGTCTTTTCGGTATATTATTCAGTTCCGGTACACATACATATGTTTATAAAATTGTTTTATCTGTGCTTAAACCAAAGTGTAATAAAGACGTTTCAGATATTGGGTTCGCACTTTTCATCTAAAGACCTTGGTATGTCACATTAGCGTGTTAATAAAATAACGACAAGAAAACGTACCCTCACTTTACTATGTCAGGAATCAATTAAAGACGCGCGTCGTTTGAAAGCGAGACGTTTTTTATGAAAGTCTAGAGGATCTTTGAATTGGTCACTGTTTGCAAAGGAAGCTTGTGACCAGTGTCAGTGAGTCAGGGGCCGCAGCGGGGCTTAGCTGTTGAGGGGTCAGTGTCTAGGCGCCACCCACTCGCACTCCGTCATTGCTGCACTATGTTATACTGATAACGGAAGATGTGACCGAACTCGATGTAGTTTTAATGACAGCTTTTTATGTACAGGTTAGGTTTTTATGTAAATTTCCATCCAAAATATAAGTCGTAGGAATACGCATATGTTACTTTTTAGGTCTTGTATATTCATTTTCATATTGCATAAAACATTTTTTGTATATTTCAGCTATTTCGGAAAAAGCTGTATCGATTTGGATGAAATTTTATATTTAGATACGGTTTTATTTTTAAATTTATTTATACCTATATAAATTTAAAATTTAAAACATAATAAAATACAAACCGTATCTAAATAAAATTTTCATCCAAATCGATACAGTTGTCTTTTTACCGATAAGATGCCCGTTTTATCGTGAAATTCCTCCACATATAAAATAAAACGAATTGTAGACCGCCATCTATTTGTGGCAATGTTTTTAATAGTCAATGGATGATAACTTACTGGCAGTTTGGAGTTCTAAGATATGTCGCTAGATGTCATTATTCGAATATTAAATACCTTCCAAAAAAACACGACCTTATGATCACAGATGACAATGCATAGTGGAGCTTAGAAATCTAACACAACCGAATCGAATAAACCGACTGCATAAAGAGCCCGTACAAACGCGTGAATATTGCGTCCTCGTTTCTTGTCCGTATATGTATAGCATAATATGTGAGAATATATGTGAAAATATGCATACATGGCCAAGCATCATTGATGAGTATCACCGCTAGCGTGACAATTATGCTTTCTATTTCGGCTTATAAATTTTTGTAATGATGTTTCGTCTAACATTTTTTTTTATAAAAGGTGATATAAGCTGCGAGAAGCCACAACTTCATCTAGCCCAAAAGGTTTTTGTAATGCTAATTATGATATTTTAGTTAAAAAAAATCCGTTGAAGATCTTAATATCAGGTCCTTCAATTATTACCTTCAAGAGAAATTAAAATTACCTTCAAGAGAATTACCTTCAAAAAAATTACCTTCAAGAGAAGAGTGAATA
The DNA here is from genome assembly GCA_000931545.1 of Papilio glaucus. NCBI lineage: Eukaryota > Metazoa > Arthropoda > Insecta > Lepidoptera > Papilionidae > Papilio > Papilio glaucus. Next base: position 46,616 of record JWHW01017219.1, on the reverse strand, counting down.
GGCTGTTTTTAAACTAGTGCGTACCATCTTTAGACCACGTCACCACTTAACATCAGGTGGGATTGTGGTCAAGCGCTAGTTTATTCTAAATAAAAAAAAAATAAAAAAATATGGACGCCTACAGCCCGTGACCTAAGAACTCAATTCGTAATATCGCAAAGTATTAGTACAAGCACATGATAAATGTATAGGAAATTTGTTGAGGTTATGTTGAGAATGTATGGACACTAGTCTCACGCCTACACGTTCACATATTACAAATGTTGTTGTACGTGGATCTAGACTTGGAGACACTACCGTGTGTCGACTTGAAAGACAATTTAGTCTCTACGTCTAAACATCCCATTAGACTAATACGGTCGCGAGTTTGTATTTTTTCTAGTATAAGCGTGTAGATGTGCCAAGTGAGGCGTCGAAGTTTTTGCAACATCGCCCACTGACCCCAAAGACCGGTGCCGTTATCTTCGCTGGTGATTACCGGTGCCACTGGGTTACGATTATGGACCGTAGGGCCGTACCGTAATATATTCATGGAGCTATACACACAATCACATTCCTACTGGTGTGTCGCAAAGATATACGCATAATGTGTGTATAATAACCATGTATCAATGTGTTCGTACACGCCAACATTCGAAACTCGTCTTCAATAAACCTACTTGCGATGAATTATTATAAATATAATTAATTGATTCCAGATTGAGAGATAAAGTTTGGAATAAGTAGTGTTGTTACTTGAGATTTTTTAGTCTTTATATCGAAAAAAAATCTAGTGCTGTATATGTAGCTATTCGGTATAAGTCCGAACCCTATTGAAATTAGTATAAAAGCTGTCTTTAATAGTATCTAACAACGTATTAAAGTAATCCTTGACGTTATAGAAAGAAAACTTAATAATATTGTACATATTTATTTGTTATCATTGAGTATTTTCAGCAAACTATCGATACTGTATTTACTAATAAATACCAGTTATAGGTTTTTTTATTGAACGATATCCAATAGTTTTAAATAATGAATTATAATTACTTATAGTTTGAAGTAAGCCGCTTGGAAAAATCAATTTATGTACCGTAAATATTGGACTATCCATCAATCGTGACCTATTTTAGGCTAGAAAAATATTTATTTGACGGTTTCTTGACTAAGGAAGGGTTATAGACGAGAGAGTATATTCAACGTGGGAAGAAAGCATAAAGGTAGGCATTAGTAGGCGCGGTACGGTCGGCCGGTCGGCCGGCGTACCTACTCTGTGGTTATAGCAGTTGACATTGTAGTTTATGGTCGAGGTGTGTTTAGCTCTGTTGATACTGCTGCCCATTGTAACTGGTCAGTATCAATGTTTGTTTTCATTTTTTCTGCCGCCAGTTTCATGTTGCTAGACTAGTAAGACTTTAACAACCTAAAAGTTCAGTCTCACGAAAGATGATTATATTTTTATATTTTATACTATAAATATGTTGTACGCATACAAAATCACCATTCAAAAGTTTTCCAAAGACAGTGACAGCAACATTTGCACATTTCGAATGATGTAAAAAGGATAGCGTTTTTTCTGTAATATATCATTGGCTAGAAATCATTCTAAAATATAAAATAATGCAATGAATTAAGAATGTATAACCTTAGTTATTTCCTCTTTGGTGTGTGAGGATGATATCTATTTGAAGCGAGTCACATCGCTGTTAATGACGCGAAATGATTGAGGAGCTATAGGAGGATAAGATAATATGTGAAAGAAAATCGACAGTAAAAGTATTATTTGAAATTGAGGAATATGTTTTGCTAGATGCATGGATTTGAAAAAAACCTAGAGAACGGTATTAGGATCGTGCTAGATTAAAATGCACCCTTGGTCTTGAATTTGAACACGCGTAGTAGAGTGATAAAACAAAAACACATAGCCATAATATTTGTACGATGAAGGCAGGCACAATTTGTTTATGTTATGTACGGAATTCCCAATAGCCTTTAAAGGGAATCAGCGCGTAATCAAAGGGCGGTTTATTGCCTGAGCGTACTTTGTCGATCGAGATCCATTAAATAAACCGCGGAGCGCTAATATGTGTTCTGCAATTTCATTATATAATACCTTAATAATGTTGTATAATTATGTACTTAATTTATTAACAATGAGTTTATGGCAATATATCTTAATAGCTGAGTGTTATATTTACAGTTTGTTAACTTATTATCATAAAATTTCGTAACAGTGGTAGAGCCCGCAACAATAACATCTTTTGCACGAATGGGCCTTGTTTTTTTTTTTACGTTTGGAAAATGCACCTTATACATGTCCACTGTTAAGGGCAATAGGGGGGTCTG
>JWHW01017219.1:32834-44093 GCA_000931545.1 Papilio glaucus | reverse complement strand
CTTCCCCTTCCCACCCTTTCCTCATAAGGATAAGATGGGAATGGGAAGAGGTCTGGACGGGGAGAGGGTTAACGGGGAAAAGAAAATATCCTTTTTCCTGTCTATCCCCCCTCCTTCGTCAAATAAAGGTAGGCAACGCATCCGCAACACATTTGCTTGTTGCGGATGTCTATGGGTAGCGCTCACATAACATTAGGTGAACTGCTTGCTCGTTTGCCACCTTCTACCATAAAAAAAATCATGGTAATCGGTTGAGTCGTTTAGGCGGTGAAGCGTAACAAACAATTTGTAATATTAATTAGGACGTCATTAATTTATCTAGTACATTGAACCTATGCATAGAAGTGCCATCTAGTTTGATCACTATACTATTCCAAAGTCATTAATAGTCTTTATTTTAAAAATTAAAGACTTTGATCGGCCATGTCAACCATGTTTGGCTATATGGCCGGTACATTACTACAATATTCAATAGAATGGCTGATTATCTGTAATGTTGACGGCCAGTGTGTTGCAACCATAAATTTCAGAAAAACATTGCCCGTTTAGAAGCCCTTTTATTTTAAAATGGTTATGATATCCAACACTGTTATTCGTGTTTGAATAAATATTTAATTACTAAATAAACTACTTGGCGACTACTACTTATTAATTGGCTATATGTCAAGAGATTTTAACCGACGATCATATATGTGTAGAAATACGAAAGAATTATGAAAGTTCACAGAAGTTAAAACTCAAAACTGGTTTGTAGGGGTGACAATAGTTCAAAAAAATCAAGGAAATAAACCTATGCATCTTATTGATAGAATTCAAAATTGAATACAAGAAAAATAAATGAAAAAAGTTCGTTGAAACTGTTCCAAATTCAAATAAGCATGTTGCTGATGCATGTTCAGAATGTTGTTCACGAGAACCTATAAGATTTATATCGTCTAACGCGGATAAATAAGTTTAAACTTCAATAAAATAAAATTGAATTTTGATTGAAAATTGAGCAATGGTCTGGTGGCCCAGTGCTATAAGCCCCGACTTACGTACTGTAGGTCGAGATCGTACCCAGGCGCTTTACTTTGTGTAATTTATTTCATCACCACTGCTCCAAAAGGAAAACATCCTGAGGAAACTGGAATGTCTTAGAACCACCAAATTCGAAGACATGTGACGTCCACCAACACACACTGGGCCGGAGTGGTGGATTACGGCACCATCACTCCCTCGGAGAGGAGGCCTGTGTCTCTCCAGTTGGGAAACATACTTAACAAAAGACTGATTTATTATTATTATAAAAGAAAAATAGAAGATTCTAGACTGCCATCTCTTCTGAAAAGAAAATACCATATTCTCGATATTCGGAAGTATAATACTTTATATCACTTACGTGAATAGTTGAGAACATCAAAGATTGAACCTTAACAAATCCTATATCCCCGAACTTATTACCGATGGAAGCCATTGTGGAGCAGTAAGTCGTATTACGATCCAATATCGCCAGGCCCGCCGCCCGCCCTCCGCCGTCCGCGCCCCTGTCATCTGTAAGGGATGACATTTCTAATATTCTATTTATCTCTTGCTCACTACACATTTGTTCTCCACCTGTCACCATAAAAATTCCGAAGTGTTATTATGGATGAAGAATCGTTGCCAATGGATGATAACCTACTGGTACCTAACATTTCTGTGAGATGGCGCTGTATGCTATTATTTGTCCTTAATTGAAGTCACCCACTGACTTCTCTCTTCTATAACTGTGTACAAATATTTGTGTTAGGGCTTTCGCACACGACGTTTTTTGTGTACCTGGACGACGCGCGTTTTAAATAAGCCTCTCCACAAATCCATCGCCACAAACACATAGACAGTCCTCTGCGTGCTGTCTACGCATCTGTGGCGATAGAAGGTCACAACGTGTCGACGGTCTTGCGTTCGCTAGGCGTCCTAATCACGTCTAACGCGAGTCATCCGCGCGTACTAAAATGTCGTGTGCAAAGGTCCATGATACCTATGGCTACAATTTTTTATAATGTATAAAAACAAATTTACACATATTAAGCTATATGCCAATGTAAATACGTGGTTTTATGTATTTGTTGTTGATGTTATGTGGCATGTTTAACCGTGAGTTTACACTGCCGAAAACATTCACACAAAACATATTGTTGTCTTAGTTTTTCAGAGAATAAGATAGAAAGAAACCTTTTATCGCGACAAGTTTATACGCCTGTGGAATCCCACGTTAATTAATTAAGTTAATAATATATGTAGCGGGTTATCACATAATGTTATATCTATATTTGTCTAGATATATATTAAGGAACCCTTTATATCACCACCACATTTTTTATCTCACGGTTAGATTGATAGATTTAATTATCATGAATGGCCACGTGTAGGAGAACAAAGCGTACGTAAGCCTCCCACGAGATGAACCGACCTTCTGGTCAAGGTTGCACAGACCTAATTGATGAGGGCGATAAGGGATGATCTTTGTCCTACGAGAAAGAATATTTTGTGGCCTGTGATGATGATAATAATAATGATAAATAACAAAATAGTCATATTCAATTTGGCTTAATAAATTAATATTCAAGTACAGTTTGGAGAAATAACTCCATGTGCTCACTTTTCTAGTGCTGTAACAGTTACCTCGTTGCGTTGAACAACAGAGAGATGCACGTAACGTGAGCTGCTAACGCGCCGTGAATTCACAAATAACCGGCGTCGGATAATGGCCGTTGTCCTAGAGAGCTTCGTAACGTAATGACTCAGGTTCGTTTCGGCGGGAAGCACTTATTCATTTCCTTTGTCGTTTTTTGCACAACAATCTGCATGTGTTATTATTTGTTTTTTGAACTGTCGATCTTTCATTAAATCGTTTAGCACTTACGTAATCGTTGAAGCGGTATCATTTAACGTTTTTGTATAACCTCTTTTCATAACGAATAAATATTTTTATTGAAGTTGAAATTTTTAAGTGATTTATTGTCCAAAAATATTTTGACTGGGAAAAGAGGAAAGCGAAAGCATTGGTTAAATTTCCGTTGTTGCGAGTTTTCTATTATACAGTTCTCTGCAAAGGAAATTATTTTGTGAAGAAGAATGCTTTGCTCTAAATATTTTAGTAAATGTCTGTTTTATTAATTATTCATTTTCAAATAAGACTTTATGCACGTTCATAGAATTTTTAGAATATACAGTTTGTTTAACTGTTTATTCTGAAAAAAACTCCTATGATTATATTATAATTTTTGTTTTTTATAAGAAAATGATTTTCATATACCGAGAATATATAAAGAACCGTACAGTAATTTTTTTAATCCGAATAAATGCAATTATATTGCAATGATATCTTTAAAATCAAATCAATTTTTTTAAAATAAAGCCAAAAACGTCACTAAAATTGCGTCATAAATACTTCATACGTCTTAAAATTTGGAATTTATAACCTCCGCTCATACATTTAGTCTATTCAACTATGACTAGTTTTATATGTTTTTATTTTAGAACGCTACCTAATATTGGTTATATTCGCTTGAAAAGAGATTAACAGTTACGGATACGAGGTTTGGTTAATTATAATTGTATCCTATAATTATTTAAATTGTAATTATCAAGAAAAATTGAAGTGGCAATGAAAATGTTATTAGTACGTCGTTTAGTTGTGAAAAGTATAATGCCGATTTTTTTGTTTAGTTTCGATTAAATGTAACTATAGGATACAATACCGAACACCTGATGGGACATCTATGAACCGATTCATTCATGTTTCACCTGTCACTGTCAACCTCGTTTGCCATACATCCATAGCCATCATACAAGCGCTGTATTTTAGTAGCCGGTACTTATAATTATGGTTAGTTAACGGATCATTACCTGTTTGTAGGTAAGTGGGATTATTGGATGTGTCATTATGTAGTGCGGACGGGAGAGCGGTGTAAAAACTGACGCGCGGCGATGCGTTAATGAAGGCGGAGAGAGGGCGCGCGGCCGCGATGCCGACTCGCGTGCAACGCCGACACATTTGTTAAGCTATAAATTAACATAATTATAGTCACGGGCAGGGATCTTGAAAAATCAGTTTACTTGTGCATTATTCGATTTTTAGGTATGATTTGGTTTTTCTATTAATAGTTCGAAAAACAAAAAATATTGAACGTGTTTACATGAGTGTCAACTGGTCGAAAATTATTAAACCGGTTCCAGTACAGCAAAAAGTATTTATTTATGTTGAAATTTAAAAAAAAAATTAGAAAGCTTGTTTCGACCCATTTGTATTCATTAATTCGTTTATCAACTTCGCTTTATGTTTTTAATTCAATTCGTTAGTGAAACTCGTTTCTAACGGATTTATTATGCTACGGTCATACTTGATTATCATTAATAGTAAAAAAATGATTTCCATATGACCCTTCTACCGCATACTTAACTTTACTGCCATTAAGAATATAGAGATACATTAGGACTGTGTCTTTTATATTTAGTATAACGCGGTAAACTATCAAGGGGCTGATCCGATGTCAAGTGATTTACCACCATCAAAATTCACAACAGAGTTACATACGTAATACAATCCAATATTTTTTACCTCTTTAAGTTGCATGAACTGAATTCATTCATCATGAATTGAATGTCAAAAAGAAGCTAAGATAACGTATTTTACTGGACATACATATTTAATAGTGTGGAAGCCAGCTGGGGTTACTGTTGCAATGAATGAGCGGATTCGAGTAGGGAATTACTATGTTCTCACAGAATATGGGTGTGAAATAGGTTTTAGCGTTTAGGCGCCACAAATACCCTTGTTCACTCTTTCCAAAGATGATTGATGAACCTGTATTGATAGATAATGGCGATCATATCATCAACAATGTGCTCTTTTTCTGCATTCAACAAAAAGTATTAATTTATGTGAGAGAAACACTTAGCAGCCTCTAAAAATGCGTGGGCGTGCTAACGTGCCCCAACCTCCTCCCGCAATACATCTTCACGACCCGCTGCTCGTGACGAAGACGGATGCGGCACCTGCCCGGGTTCAATGCACTCCGCTTCCCACCTGGTCATATTACACACATAAAGTGTAATAAATACGCGTACTGTGTTATAATGGTTTAAACAAAGATGTTACATATCTCCAGATTGAGCATCTAGGCAAAGTGAAGCCACCTTTAGCCGCCAATTGGTATCTTCGTATCTAACTCAGTCATTTGTTTCCCGCCACACGAATACAAAATCTCCGTGCTTGTAATTTTAAAAATTACGTTTTCTGCTATGAAATCGTGAAAAACTACATCAATGAAAGAGTACGCACATCACATTTCACAAGTAATTAATAAATTTTATAATGTATTGTCTTTTAACGCGGTATCTGGAGGTATATAAATCTATGCTTAAACTTTAAAGAAAGGCTGGACGATAATTTCTTTATTGTTTATTATGTTTATGTATTATATATATACTCGTTGGTATCGCCGAGGTACATTTCAATATTGCAAAATAAATAAGTTAACGTAAAAAAATAATGTTTTTGACTTTAACTTATTTATTTCGTGCCGGTGAAAGAGTTGTTATAGATCCTTTATATTACCACGGGATATTAGATTGACCTCATTTAAAACTTATCCGTTAACGGAATTACTTTGCACCTCTGAATATTATCTCCAAATTGAATCTAAAGACCTCGGAGTAAGATTAAAAGGATTTTTTGTTGTTATCGGTAAATTGCCGGCGTCTTATTTCTTCACTGAAGGCAATCTCTTGCGATTGTATCTCGCCGAACTGTCTTCAAGTTGTTTTAACTTACTCTTTGGAAACTTCGAGTTATTTTATGCAAAAGAAAAACATGTTGCTAAATTTTAAAATAAAAGCAAGGAAAATTGTATCCTTTAGTAAGTTGATGATATTTTATGTCATACAATTAAAAACAAAAGATTAAAAGCGGCGAAACCTTATAGCAGGGGAGCCGACGATGCCAAACTTGACTGATTTATGGTGTAGGGTACTTAATAGGGTTCAATGTACCCCGGAATTTGTAAGTATGACGCGTTCGAGGATGTACAGATAACCCCGCTTCGGCTACCATTGGTAGTTGATATCTAGTCAGTAAGCTAGAAATTTATTTTCTTTAGACGACCATCGATTTGTCTTGTGTTAGTTTCAAAATGTAATAGGTTGAAAATGAGAGCAAATAATTACTACCGTAGTCTTTTTATAAAACGTAGTCATATACACAAAGTTTTGTATTGAGATTCTTATGGAACGTTATTCTATATTTTTCAACTAAAAGAAGTAGTTAAAATTAATTAACGTACAAAACATGACCCACTGTCCTAATAGATTGAGGTGAACAGAGATAATAATCGCTTTCATTTACCTAGCTTAAAGATTCCAATCATAAATTAAATTTTCAGCAAAACTCAAACCCGAAAAGTAGGATTCATCTTCGTCGAAACCATCGAAAATATACAGTAGACCCTATGCTCATAAGAAATTTAGCAATAATAAATAATTCGAATAATTTATTGAACACAAAGCTTCCACTGCCAAATCGCAAATAGCTGATTTATTCGCTTATAATTTGAACTTTAGCGCGATAGTTCTCTATATTCCTTAAGTTGGAAATCTTCTTACTAGTTCAGATAATTTATATATAATACACTATATTACAATACACACACACGGACACATAAACAAGTATACTTTAGTAGAATATAGAATATGATTGACCGTAAACAACTTCCCATTGTTACACGGAAATGTCGCCTCGGCCAGTAGAAAGGTACTATTTTAGCTTGAACGAGAAAACAATTTCCGAGACAAATAGTACACGAGGCAAAGGTGCAGTGAAAGTTTCAGTTTCGCTATGCCACTACGGCTATATTCCTTTGACTAAGTAATGCCTTAACAATATTTCTTTATTTAAAACACTTTCAATAATTCTATTTAGCTAAATATTTATACTAAGTTTAATAGTGATATGAAACAATCATGTTGAGTAAAACTAACTACGAAAAAAAGGTGATAGATCCCCCTCAGTACGTATGACCTGATGTAAATACGTTGTTGTGAAAACGTTGTATACAGAAAACACGAGATCGATCGGCATTAAAAAGGAATGTGTCAACAGGTTAATTGATAATAGAATATCGGTAGCATGATAATGTTGTATAGTTGCTATGATATTGAATTAAAATAATATAAAATCAATATAACTAATACGTAAGAAGTAAAACAATAAGGCATCTAGATGTATGAGACTGTAAAGAAACGTAAATGACACAGATGATAAGGGTGTTCAGATCTACAGATAAGCTATGTATTGTCCGAAACGCTAACTGTAAAAGGCAAATTCCATGATTAGTGTTGTGGAGTAGACACTTTTCCAAACGTACTATTATCCCAAGGTTCACACACTCTACGGAATCTTAGCACAGTTATACTTCCCATTGTCTCGAGATCGACGCCGCTTTGTTTTTGTCCAGTCGCGGGTCTATTGAGAAATCTATTTAAGCAAAAAGTGGTGTTAATTGATGATACGACGTAAAAATTGTTCGCCAAGTTTCCGTATGTTTTTCTTCTCAGACGCTTTCGCTCATGCATGTCTAATGTGATTAGAAACGAGTGCCTTAGTGATGCTTGTGTTGAAGGATGAACATATCAGAATTGGTACTGATACAGTATGGTCTATCTGAAGACCTTAAGAGCTTCTTTTTGTGTATGTATGTAAACAAACAAATTAAATGAATAGCTTCGATGCACTTCTTACTCTTGCCTAATTTTTGCTAACAAACACTAACATAAAATACGGTTTGGTCTTATCTGCTAATCTTGGGAAGAATATTGTTGATGTAGATTACATTTGGTGAGCGAATTAAGAAATACACGTTTATTGAAGACTAATTTGTCAATGAATACCATAAGGATAGTGTTCCTGTAAACCCAATTCTTTCTTGCTCTACATTAAAGATTCACAAATGACAGTTTTGGTGCTCAGTGTAAAAACGTATTTTGAGTTTCCATAATGTTTACTTTCCGTTTTAAATTTCTATCCTATATATTTTCTTCATCTTATCGTACAGAACTAGTATTTCAAGTTAGACAAGTAAATATATGAAGTTGCATCGCTTAATACTTTTGCTCTTCGCGCGTTCGTCATTTTCTATTTCCTAGAATCATCGTCTCCATAATGTTTTCACTCCATGAATTATTGAGTCGGTTGTGTGACGGAGGCTGGTCGCATGTTATGAATCTATAACAGGCAGACTTATTCTAACGAGAAACTCGACTAACTTTATATATTTGGAATTTTCTGTAAATTGAATGGACAGATCTTATTACGATGACTATTTGTTATTATGTCATTTTACATTCATACCAACCCAACTATTTGATTGTAGTCGTTTTACGTTTATAAAGATTTCATTGTTAGACATAGAGTGGGTTATTTCAATTGTCATTTTTTATTTTTCACATGCCATTATTTTATTCCCTATATTCATCTGATGAAGTTGTGGCGTGACACCAGTTTAACAAGTATCACAACATAATCAGATGAAAATCTGTCAGTTATTAGGCAGGGGCAGGAAAATCTTGGATTTGTGTTGTATTTAAATTAATCATCCCCAATTAAAGTTTTTGAAATGTGCTTGGTCACTGTTGATTTATTAATCTCAAACAATAAGTGGTTTAAATAAGAGTTCTATGGAAATGGGGCTACTAAAGAATGATTTTGTGGTTTTCGATTTGACTAATTGCGATAGTGATTTTATCCACAGAGTAACTCTGCATATGTATATCGCAATTAAATTTAAGAACTAACGCAATACAGAAGAGATACTGCTATTAAGAAATAGCTCTGGATTATCATGTGACTAGAATATTTTTTACAAGAACTTTAGAATCACAATAACCTAAACAATTTGGTGGACCATATTCGTCACTTTTTCAAACGTTTTAAATAATAGTCTATGCTATCACTAGTTTTTGTTGTGACTAAACAAAATGTAATAAATACACTCAAAGCCGAAGCTGAAGATCGGCAGCGATCTTCGCTTGGAGTTGATTTTTGATTTGATTGAGTGAACAAGTAAACTAAACCAAATTAACAAATCTATTATGTTGACGTTGTATTATTGTGGTCTATAATAATCCGCTTATTATTTTTAAACAGAGTCGTTCTGTAAACGACAGAATAAAAGGTAACACAAGTTGCTGCAAAAGTTCAAATATAGTTCATGTAGAAACAACCTAAGGGAAGCGATTGTCTCGCGCGGAGCAATGTCTCCGGTCTCTACAACCATCCCATTAACTTCAAGAACAATGAAACTCGCCAACTAAACAATCTGCTATTGAAAATATTTTATACAGCGAGTTACTCGGAAGGAATAGTTTCTCATTAAAAGGTTATTAAGGCTGTTCTGAAGTCATTTCCTTCCGTTTTAACTATATTTAACTCCATATTTAATACATTTAATTACAATAATGAATTCTATAATTTTTTTTGGTTGTCATTATACAATTTACAAAAGGACGAATGTTTAAAACGTTACTGGAAACGTTAGCGCTTAAATAATTATTTTAAATTTTTTCTTTGCTACTTATTATCCGTATTTGCCCGAAAAAGATTTCACCTCCTGCACCAGTGAACCCTTTTTATTTAATTAGATATAAAATATTATTTACGTGAAATACTACTGAATAGTCAATTTTTAAAAAGTGGGTCAACGAACGCGGCGAGAGATTTTATCCACAGAATTACTGATTCGCGACAAATACGAAGAAAAAAATGTCTTACCATTGTGCTCTAATAACCGGAAAATATTTAGAAAATCCTTCACGTTCACTTTGGACAAACACTCACTTATATTTCAGCACCAATTGTGTATCATCGTTAAGTCACTACGAACAGGGTCACTGTCAACTGTGAGTCTCAATAGATTCGTTTGTATAGTTGAAATTAACTACATGTCTGATGCGCCTGCGTCCGCGGTTAGCACGCGTTTAGAACTGTGCGCTGCGTCGCCCCCGCCGGAGTCTTCCGACCTACTCCCATGCCGCGCTCTTCGCCACCGTCGCCGGTAAACAAACGGTTCACCGACCGATTAGACGTCTGTACATCGTGAAAAACTTGGTACGCCGACGCTCGGCTCCTGGCCGCCTCTGCTGCTCATTTGTAATTCAATATCATAACGGTACTGAGAGCGTTCGCGCGTTCTACTGGATTCAGATGATTCTGGGTCGCGGCATAGATACAAGACGAGATATTTCGGACGTCATCGGCAGGTGCCTCGCCGCTGGCCTCTGGGCCGGTGCACACGCCTTTAGCGGAATTCGATTCATACCAAGCCCGCTGGGAAGTTGTCTAATTTTCATACTCGAAAGAGAAATCGATTCGCATATTAGTCCGAGAGCGCAACGACGTGCATTCTCTTGATTTGTTTGTTTTGTTTTCGAGGTCGAACATTTATCTTCTTAGAATTGCCTTCGCAGTGAAAGTTAAACGGAATCGACTAAACGTGACAGTTGTTATTTAATGAATAAAGAGTTAAAACCATTCTTAATTTTTTGTATGAAAGTTTTCTTAGACGTGCTCGGTTGTGTGTGCTAAATGACTTTTGACTATATATACTATATTGTTATGGGTAACATCGCCTAGATAGACTATGGTCTTTTTGTCGTCTATTTAAGTTAATAGGGAAACTTATGCTTACATAAAAAATGAAAATTGAAGCTATGGACAGCTGTTCTGAGAGTGGAAAAAAATCAAATCTGAGACTAAATCACTTAATAAACTGGTAACTTAAGATAACAAGCGTACGAAACTTTGTTGACTCAGATTGTTAAGGTTTAGTAGAGGGAATCTATGTACTTCCAAGCGACACTGGACAATATTTATACATCCATTAAAATCTATAGATTATATTATAAAAGGCAATGTATGTATGTATATTTTCCCTATACACAAACTTAGAAACAGTTGGACCGATGTCGATGAAAGGATGATTCTGTAAAGTTTGGTAGTGATCGTATCAATATACCCAATAAAGCTGTCTATTAATCTTGAAAATATATTAATAACTATTGTTTAAAAACAGTGTAGCGGAAGGTCCGCCAAACGCGAGGACTTGTCTCCTGCACCAGAAGCTGCAGCTATTGAACTGTTGCATCCGGCGGGTTACGCAGGGCAACGGAGGCATGGGCGGCAACTCCTCAGAAGACGAGTTCTACGACTGCTCGGAGGGGGAGGCGGGTGAGGAGCAGCTG
>JWHW01017015.1:292996-319675 GCA_000931545.1 Papilio glaucus | reverse complement strand
GAGGGATCCCTCGAGCTAAGTTACTCTTAAAGAGGCTTAGGCTAGGCGAACTCTGCGCTCTGCCGCCTCGAGCCCGGTGTAGCTGTAAATGCCTCCTCCAGGCAAACCGTGACCTTTCAGTCACAAAAAAAAATGAATAAACTGGTGCTTGATTACAATTCGTAGAACCTGATAAATAGTGACATAATTTTAAGATGATACGCAGTTGTAAATTGCTCTATTCTTCCTCCCTTGAATTATCCTTTTCTGTGTCATAGTCAAACAGAAATACTGACGACGACTCATCCTTTGTAATATTCTTTGAAAATCAAATTGAAGGCGACGATGAGGCAATATTACAATATTTTGAAATGTGACGTACTATCATCGATTTTTTTAAATATTCATTTATGACGATATACTTACAAACCACAAGGGCGACGTTAAGAATGATTGAAAATTAATTTTTTATACCAAATGGGTTCTAACAAATAACGTAGCCAGCGTTGACTCTCATATTACTGTACAAAACCTATAAAAATTCGAGCGACTTTAAATCTATAAATATGAAAATTTAAAAGTTTTTTAGCGCTTCTTTTGAATTCATTGAACGTTATATTCATATACACAAAGGCGTGTATGTATAGTAAATGAGAATGTAAGATTGTTTGTTTGTTTGCTACGCTTTAACGGCTAAACGACTTAACCGATCATCATGACCGATAATTTTGCCAACATATTGTCAGGGGTACAAAAAAGGCGGATCGGTTGCAATGGTAATATTCTATGACAATAACAAGTTTTTGTCAAGTTACCTTCAATTAAGAAGTTATTACGGAATCAAAATTACAGAAACGAGGAAAATACGTAATGAATGCGTGCGATACCGCGGGCAACATCTAGTATGTTTCATAGCAATAAATCCTAAATTAAGTATATACAAAACAACTCAAACTTGTGTTTAATATTAGCCGAACACTCTCAAGCTGTTGCCAACTTTGTTGCTTTGTAGTGATCCATTTAATAATACAAACTAGATTACTGTTTGCGCTAAATCAAGTTATTAAAATATTAGCTAACTAGATATTGCCCGTAGCTTAGAAAAAGCATTTGTTTCTTATCTAAGTACCTCGCTGAAAATTTTCGCGAACCTTGATTTCCCGTATAATGTAATAGGCTCATTATCGGTTTTCCGACAGTAGGTTATATTTTTTTATACCTCGTAAAGTTTTTTTTCATGTTAAAAGGTACCCTCTGTCCGTTTCTTTACCCTTTACAATGAGCGTGCAAAATTTCATGATGATCAGTCGAGACGTTAAAGCGTTGATTCGTAGCAAACAAACAATCTTACATCGGATTTTTAATATTAGTTAGGATTAAGATGTATTATGAAAATATTATAATGTCCGATTATTATCTTAGTCCAAGGCAAAATTAATCCTCTTTTTACTCCTATCACTACTCGATTGGCAATTAGCTCTCTTTAGTCAAACTTCAAACCGACTGTGGTTTGATCGATCTTGACCCAATTTTTATGCTACGTACTACGTATTGAATTGGCAAGTAGTTTAGGTTACTCATCACAAAGTCATCAGTGGAATTTCTTCATATCAATTTATAAATATTTTATTTAATGTGCAATCAGGTAGTATTATTTATATGATAAATAAAGGCTACATTCTACATTCACAGAGAGTAGGAACAACATTTTACATACTTGGGCTTATAAAGTTTACTGTTGTTTAGTACAATGTAACTTAGTATGGTTTGGTATTGACACAATTTTCATACGACTGCGACACTATTCTTGCATATAATGTAGAAATCAAAAAATATTTTCCATAAGTGTAGGATTAAAAAATATTCTAATAAGTTTATAAAACTATATAGTTTTATATTTTTCGTCCCCAGAGAGAAACCGCTCCCATTTAGTGCAGTATTCATCTAAACAGATGGAAAGGTATCACAACCCGGTGTAAAATGATATAAAAGTGTCAGGGTGAAATAAAAAGATGCGTAAAATGAAGTCGTGAACGTAATGACACAAAAGAGCTGCATTGGTTTAATCAACAGTGTTTTCCAGTGGTTAACCATTTTAACGAGGCTACTTTTCATCGCACTCTGTGTAAAAGCTGCACTGAGACCGCTATTTGTAACAGACTCTACTAACCGCTAACGAACCAGAAAACCTTCTTTAAAAAATATCTTAAAAATTAATTAAATCTCTTCACGGTTTAATAAAAATTATGTACAAGCAGCTTTTACGAAACGATTACCAAAAGTAATAAAATGTAAATTAACATCACAATCAGCTATTTAATTAAAAAAAGACAAAAAAACTTTATACATTTTGTGTGGATCTATGCAGGAAAAAAGGAAGTAGAGGCGGGGATGCGAAGGGGATAGGGCCTTCATACTTCTTGCAATTTAAGTATTAGGATAATACCTACAATAATGAGAATTATGTACCAGCATAAAATTCATAAATCCGAATAATTATATAAATACATTTTATCAATGTATTTATTATACTGTGGCGTAAAATAAAACAGACACACACAACATACATTCGTATACATATTAGTTAGGATATTTATAGTTTTACATTTCAACATTTCATTGTTGAAGGACAAGAGTAGAGTTTGGCAGCTCTTAACGAACCACATGACGGCAACTATAATCGTTTACCGAGTTGTCTAACGAACTGGCAGTAACAGGCCGGCAAATTGCTTAACAGCGCAACCGTACAGCTGTACAATACATACAATGCAAGCCGAACTATTAATTATTTCAAAGCCTCGTCACTGTTGCCTGTTGATTAATAGAGAAATAGTTTTACGTGTGATTTGCATCTACATGACGTGGGCACTAAGAGATGTGAGGCTTATGCTAAATTAGTCCGTACCGTACAACCCTTCATTACATCAGCACTTAACATCAGGTGGCGTCGCGTTAAAGCACTAGTACTAGTACTTATTTATTCCGTATTACATCTCTTATGTTTGTTTCTATTTGTTCCCGTAAATTCCCGTAGGTTCTCAGAATAGAATTGCACATTAGTTTCTATTTTAATTACATAATTAATTTACTTCTAGTCAGTAAATGAAAGTTAAACACAAGTAAACGTGCCAATGAGTTATTTAATTGACGCGAGAGTGGAAACAAGCGCTTGTTGATTTTGTGTCGAGATTGAACGGTAGGTAAATATGAAGCAAGTAGGCAAGTCTGAATATTCATTTATCGAGTCGAGTAGAGTCGGTTCCTCGAGGCTATGCAAATATTGCTCTTTACATGTTAATGTACCGCTCTTTACCACGCACTATATATTCTTCATACGACACAGTTTTGATAACATACATATTTCGGATAGGCAGAAATACCAATCGAATGTTAGCTAGATAACTTTAGCTAAATTTATCTACATAATAATCGATTGCTTTACTAATATTATTGCTTTCGTAATATTCGAATTCTGCGTAAGCATAGAAATATAATTCACACTCATAAGATAATTTGGATCACTAACTTCATTCACTTCACTTCATTTTTCATATTCTGCGTGTACCGACGCGTACACATAATACGAAACTCTTAATCGATCTAAGCTTCTTACTCTCTACACCAACTATATAACACGTACACTGTCTTACAATAGGCTTTCAGTCGCACGCTATTCGACAACTCCCCACAGCAGCTGCCAAAATCCTTGGGGATTAGTTTCAGAAATGGAGGATCAAAATTAGTCCCGCAAAAAGTAAATTTTTCTAACAGTTTTAAAAACCGCAACCTAAGGAGCCGTCGAGCTTCGTTAGTCTTAAAGAGGTTGGTTTTAAGTATCCGATGCCCTTGGTCAACGTCTGTAGGATATGTTGTAAGTCTGTTGAAAATGTAGATGCTCTCTCAAGGCAAACAGCGGGTATTAAGTGGTTAAGTGGAGTTAAGGGCCTTTGCAACCCGACGTTTTTTGTGTGCGCGGACAACGCGTGTTGCGAACGCAAGAGCGTCGACGGGTTGTGACTTTGTATCGTGACATACGCGCAGATAACGCCCAGAGGATTCGCTTATCAAAAACGTGCGACATCTGCGTGCACAAAAAACGTCGTCTGCAAGGCCCTAAAGTGTAAAATCTGTGAAGAGTTTTTAAGAACCTCTTAAGCAAAAGCAATAAATTCAGAATGTACAAATATAACAATGCATTTCGTTATTGTCCCTAATTCGATATTATTATCAAACATAAATACATTTAGTCCATAGAGTGTGAAGTAACAAAACACAGAAGTTGAAGTTTGTTGACTTTCACTTTGTTAATATTGTTGCAATGAGGCTAATGGATGTTATTAATATCAGATCCGGCAACTTGAGCTGTCGCCGTAAATAGTTCCGCTATGTCGCCTCTCCCCTTTACTTTGTTTCAAATAAACACTCAACTTCCATTGTAATATTCGTTAAGTAAAGTATTCAAATAACTTAAAAGCTTACAAGTGGATAATGTAATATATACATACTAAACAATCATAATTAAACCATAATTATGTTATACCATGAGCAGTGGTGGCACAGTGGTTTAGGCCCCGACTTCCATACATACTTTAGGTCGCGGGTTCATCGCCATTGCTCCAAAAACGGTGAAGAAGAAGTGAAAACATCGTGAGGGAACCGGCATGTCTTAGGACCACCAAATTCGAAGACATGTGACATGCACCAACTCGCACTGGGCTAGCGTGGTGGATTACGGCCCCGTCCTTATCTAGAAGAGGAGGCCTGTGTCCAAGCAGTGGGGAAACAAACTAAAAAGGCTGATTTATTATATTATTAAATGTCAAGAAAACAATACACATATCAGAAACATTACCATTATAAAATCATTAGAATAGCTTATTAAACCTTGTACATTTATGAAAATCTATTGTATGACTGTCAACATATTTGTTACTTTTTTAATATTACTCAATCGTAGGAGTTCAAAGTGCTTTATAACGTATTGTCTATACATTTATTAAGTGTTTATTCTTGTGTTACTCTGAGCATTTGGTCATTATCCTACCTTATGCTAATCGGTGATATGATATAAGGATTTACAGTCTTATTAGTACCTTACCCTAATTATAAGAGGTCGATAACCAATAATACCAAACCTAGATCAAAGTATAAGAAATGACGAGGACCTCCCTCGTCATTTCTTATACTTTGATCTAGGTTTGGTATTTTATTAAGACTGAGTGTGAAATGGCTATATCTTGGCTAAGTGACATTATAACGACCAAAGTTTTTCGCGTGTTTCTTTAATACAAAATATCCTTTGTTATTTTCGCTTTTGTTGATACCACTGCCATCACTGGAGCTATTGTGTCGCAACGCTTCCGCCGTGTCGCTCCGCGCAGAGAATTCTTTACGGGCTTTACCTCGCCTTCACCCGCGATTATGATGGAAATTATATCATATATCCACTTTGATATTGCAATCAGTTACTCAAAAAATATCACAAGTTATTTCACTAAGAGAAAGATCAGAATCTTAAAAGAGAATTCAGAGCTCCTTCGATTATTATGCATTTCATTTTTTTAATCTTGTTTCATCATTTGTGTATCAGTACGACTTAGGGTCCTTCAAGAAGCGAGCTTATCTTTTTCTTAAAGGCCGGCAACGCATTTGCAGTTCCTCTGGTGTTGCAGGTGTCCATGGGCGACGTTGATCACCTCAGTGTTCTCGCCGCTCGTTTGCCCCCTTCTCGTATAAAAAAAAAAAAAGGTTCTCGACTTGGTATGTACAACGATCTCACTCACACTCACACGTTTTTCATAACTTAGTTCTGACCAGGATTACCATCGTTGATTTCGATATTGAGGACAACGCCACATTGTTTCAAATAACAATACGTAACGAGAGCTTTGCGTGCTTTTTTATAGTTTTCAAATTATTGATTTTTTATAAACTAGACAAGGCATGTAATAATAAATTGGCAAGCATATAATAATAAATACTTTAAATTGGAATTAACAATTTTATTACTGCCTGCGCTGGGGTGTAAAGCATCTTTAAAAAGCTTTTATATAAAAACTTTTTTAGTGGTTCATTACTGGTTTAATTAATAATTAGATAATATTAGATTAGATATTAGATAATAATTAGATTTGATTCTCTCTATCTCTTTTCAGCCGAAGGTCATCCACTGCTGGACGTAGCCCCCCCCCACATTGATCGCCACAAAGATCGGTTCCCTGCCATCCATCACACACCCAGTGGGCAACTTTGACCCAATCCCCGGGCCCATTTTGTGGGAGGCCTGGTACGTGGCCATTCCAGGACTTTTCGGTCAGCCATCCGTTCTGCGATCAATGTGTGGGTGTGTCAAGATTTGCAACTGTTCAAGAGTTGAAGGGATTTGATTGTAACACCGTAATTCTAATCAGTGATTCAGTTATGTATAAAAACACATGATAACGTAAACAATATAAATAAGACGTCACTGTGAGCTATAAAATTTTGACGCGCTCCACATTCGAGAGAAAAACGACCGGCACATAAGCACGCTGTGGCTAATCATAACTCACGTAGAGAAAAAGCGGAAGGGATTTATTTAATACCGCGTAAACTTTTGCGGGGACAAAAGATCCATTTGTTAGCAAGCGGATTTCCCTTTACTGGGAACGTTTGTGAAGTCAAATAATAATAACGAGCAGAATTATTATTGTTGTGTAATAAAAAGACGTATTCATAGTACAGGTAAAAATATAGGTACGATATTAGTATACAATCTTTTATTCCGGTTGTTTACTGTGCTTTTACATAATATAGAAACAGTCTGCTGATATTGGTACTTAGTAAATTACTTTGTGTTATATTTATATGAAAATAAACCACTTTCGTGACTATTTATACGAAAAAAATGCCGACTCGTTCACGAAGAAGTTCAACTTGAGGCGTAAGTGCTTCCCTCTAATGCCGAACGAAAATTATTGATTTACACTTTATACCATACTTCATGCCCCGCCACGACTGTAGTATTGATGTGAAGTGACGTTACTTTTAGTTCAATTACGTTATACTTATAGTGTAACGTTTAATTGAACTAAATATAGATAGTGTACGCTATTCTATGATTTCAATTTACAAGCTCGTTGTTCGTGTTTTATTTAATAAAAATGCTGTTCATTTATTAGATTCCATTTAATTGTACTATGCTTTGGTAACTTTTCAATTATAGTAAAAGAGTTATTGTATTTTAAGACAGGATACTTTTAATGCATCTTACACAATCTGTCCAACAAGAAAAATTATGTAGAATACGAATTAGGTTAAAGTGAATGGTGAGTACAACTTTATTAATGTGTTATGTTACTTATTTCAAAAAGTAATATACTTGTAGACTCTATTTAATATTATACAAGACATTATGTATCACAAAAGGATTAATAAAAAGTCTTTTGATGTTTAAATAAGACATTTATCGGAGAAAGTTATATTGCGGATACAACGCCATTGTAACAACTCCCTATCAGGTTTATCTTATCATGATTGCGTCGGGAACACTTACAGGGCGAGAGACAACCTGATTACGTCATCAGTCTACACCCGGACTGACTCGCGGAGGTTAACAGTGCCGTAAGTTACCTTCCCCACACATGCGATAGTTACAAAGCGACCGGAAGAGGGCGACACCTTCACTATACTGGCATATTAGCCGACACTGTAATCTTTTATTTTTTGTAGAGTGTTCCAAATTTAAAATAACTAGATTCTTGGCGCTATACAATATGTTTTTTTTTACATTACAATATTCATATAAATTGATAATTTAAGTAAACAATAATTTTTCTATTATGCACGGTACAGACATATTGGTTTTTTAAATTCATTTTAGATACCACTCTTATGAAGTTAATACTTGACATTTAAAAAATGCATTTTGTGTTTTTTGCAATGCATTTAGAAATGGTTTATTTTGAAATGCAATAAATGCACCATACCGGCGACGCCGCTCCTACTAGCGCTTTTGTCAATAGCTGCCGAATCAGCTCACCGGCCATGACACGCGGTATTGCATGAGGATTCAAGTGAAAAATAAGGCAAGACATGATGATATGTAATACCGCGGTATTGCACTGATACACCCGCGAGCTTTACAAACAAATCATAAAACCGCGGTAAAGGCTCGTACATCAATGAGGCCCTTTATAAGGCTACAGACTTTGAACAACTGGAATCGTAGAAGAGCTCTTGGTTTAATAATAAAAGAGGTCGCTATAAGTTTCTTACGCAAGTATTTATATTTTATTTATAAACGAAAAATACTAGATAGATAATAATAGTTGATCACAATGTTATTATTAATGTAGGATAGGCACATAAATTTATTTAAAAAACCAGTCAAAAATATCACACTATTTTGAATATATCTTCGTTTAATAATTTCTTATAAATATTTGTCAAATACCGCAGCCTATTCAAAAGGTTTGCCACTTGCTTGGCTCCATTCATATCCCGCTATCATTACTCAGGCTCTATTGAATGCTAAAGCGATTACAACGCTTCGTCTCTTATTAAAAAAATAATCGCTCTTGATAACATCAGTACCAGTTCAAAAATATTGAAGAATAATGCACTAAAAGGCGTTAAATATAACAGCAATACAGACACAAAACGTCGAGATTTCTAAACAATTTTTTATGACTTAAACAATGTAATTCAGAATTTAACCCACGAAATAGCACGAACACGAAGTCCACAAAATAATACATAAGAGACAGCATAATAATTAAGAAAAATCTTCCCCAGATCCTAAAAGAAAATAATACATATTCTACAAAACAACCATGTTAAGATATGACAGAAATAGCGAACATTTAAATTTGAAGTAGCGAAATGTTTTGTTTGAAAATAGCTTCTAATGTATAGGTTTTCGGGGCTTATCCTTTATAAGCAGTACATTTCCATAAAATATGGAATATAATCTTATTATTTACTATTATTAATGTAAAGCAAAAGAAAAACTTTCATACTCTTCTGTTCATCGGTTTAAATCTTTGACGTTACAGTTGTTAGAGATCTCTATTTTATGAGCTAAAAGTCAACTTTACAGTTTAAAATAAAATTAGCATTTCAAAAGAAGTCTTAATGCAATAATGACTTTGTTTTGTATGATTTTATCATTACTTATTATTTTGTTAGCTCCTGTTTAGCGTAGTTGTTGGTGGTGCTTACGTGGCGTATCCTAGGTTCAATGAATGTCTATTTCGATCCATTCGTTGTGTATGTACATTACAATCGGTCGAAGCGCTTTATACCATGTGTTACTTCTAAGTAATGTACAAAAGTTTTGCTTTAGATTTAAATATGTCCGTTCTTAGTGTTGTAATGTTCTCCCTGCACATGCCAGCCATAAGAATCCTTTGTCAGCTTGTCCGTTACTCTTCTTTAAGGGAGAAAATAATTTCCTGTCATTTTTTCAAGGGAGCAATGTGTACGGTAACAAAAATATGAAAACGCGCACCAAACGTTATAATTATGTAAGTCCTAACCCTTAGATTGCGAATCTTGAGGTTAAATTCAGTTATCGATAATTACCTCTTCATATAGGGAAAACGATAATACCTTACATCTCCAAAGCTACGTGACCTGAATGCCAAATAATGACTTCGTATTCCCTTCCTGAACATGATATTCGATAACGCTTTGACGTCGAAGTAGAAATTACTGTCATGTATTTTGATAAAATAATCTAAAATAGCGTAGAAAATTAAGTAAGATTTAAGAAAATGAATTCGTACAACAAATAACATCATCATCAATAGGATGAATATGACGTAAGCATTGTAAAGAGAAACCTTGTCACAATAACTGACGAACTTGAACTCCTGCTATCTTGACCAAATTGTTTTTACAGAATGTGAAGAGGCCACCACCACTGCAAGAACAAATAAAGTAGAAAACCAGTTGCTGGCCTGTAGATGGGGTATAAAAGAGGATTAAGACGAAATAGGAGCAAATCGTGCTCCGTCTAGATAGACGGAAGCATGATTTGCTCCTATTTCGTCCTATGTGAAGTAGATACTTCATCGCGCCCATGTAATTATTATTGTAACGGTTTTCAAATTACTATTCGACGATCGTGATCGTGTTTGCTCAGCTTATTCATAACATTTTATATATAAAAGAAAGCGAACTAGCAAACGATTTATTATAGATAAATCGTTTGCTAGTAACTAGTAGAAATGTACTACTAAAAACTACATACATGTATTACTAAACAATACATACACACTTTACGTTTGTATTCTTCTCGTGACACTACCACGATCTAGGTAGCCTATTCAAGGCAGCCGCTGTTGCATGGAAAAAAATAAGTCAAAGAGAATTCAAATGCTTTCATAATCTGGAGCGAAAATTAATATTATGAACAACGTAGCTCGAACAAAATCTGTGGATTTGATTAATTGCCAACTATCGCTCAATGTCACTGTTACGACAGACGATTTTTATAATGGTTTTATAACATGATGGACGTTGATAAAAAATAAGGATATGCTATTACAAGTCTAATATAAATTTATGTATACATTGAAATACTAAATCCGTTACAAATGTCACACACATTTGCTCACAGCTCTTATTTTACTAGATTTCAAATTTGTTAGAAAATAAACAGTAAAATGTGACTGTTTTTTTATCTATGTCCATGTTTTATTCGTCTACCATACTTCGTACAACAGTCATATGAAAATCTAGGAATTTTCTTAATATTTCTCCTGTTTATTTACAATAATTTCAAAATAAGCTCTCCTAAAATTGGGATGAGTATAACCATAATTCACTTTAAGGAAAGCGAAGAGGATTCGTGTATCGTTAGTCAAAGCGAATGTTTCGTAATTTGTTAGCGGATTTTTATTACAAGGCCTTTGTTAAAATATACGATACAATTTGTATAAAAAGAGCCGCAGAACATTTGAAGGCCATTGATATAATACAAAGACTGGTAAAAAGGAATGAAGACTTAAAAAGTTATCACTTTAGTTATCGCTCACAGATTTAGTACCCGTTAATTTTTTATCAAAATACATATCTATCATACCAAATGTAATGTTCTTTCGTCCTATGGTTTTTACATCTAAAGGAAAGAAAGAAAGAAGAAAGAAAATAGTTTATTGTTGCCACTACACTCCATTACTTTATAATAGCCACATTAAGTAAACAAAAATTAATTTAAGCTACATAAAGTAAATAAAACAAGATATAATTGAGACTATTGCGCCCACGAATAGGTCCCTAACTCAGCCATTAACTTCATAGGAAGCGCTGTTTTTCAGTTAGAGCCTAGCCCGTAATTGTATATAAAAGTAATTATATGATATATAAAAGGAACTAGGAACTACTTCTATATAATTCACTGGGTCACAGGCTACTTACTACACATAGCTCCGAGCGTATGCGCACGTCCCTCTACTGGTGTACATGAGACAATGTACATGTCTACTCATAAGATACAAATACTACTCATAGTATAAAAGAAAGTACAATTTAGTTTAGGGAACATTATTTTGAATTACATCAGTACTTTATTTCCATAATAAACTCCGACTGCCGGCATAAATAATAAATAGCACTCTGTGTAATGAATGAGCAATATAAAATACTTACATAACCTTCGTCTATGTTTTGTAATTTAATATTACATGTATCTAAAAGTGTAGTTTAGAATGATTAGGTTGGGTCGACCACTGTACACATATACACATATACACGCTGGTGAAGCAGGTCTAAGGTCTTCTTCTTTTATATTATCCATAAGTAAACAGAGATTTATTATTTACTTTTTTTGTCGACCTTATTTCGTCGTTAAATTTGCTACGGGATAAGCCCAAGGACCAAAACAAAAAGTTGATGTTTGTATAAAATATGACTGGGGATGAATCTGGAACAGATGTGACTTTATGCCAGTATATGATAAACAATGCCTTAACCGTCACAAGGCTTCTACAAAGTATCTCTGAGTATACAGGTTATCCACGCGTTCATATTTCTTGTTTCTACGGTTGTGGGTCACGATTACCAACATATATCTCAGATACAAAAGTCATATACTTCATACACATTTCATCGTAATTTATCACCAAATGTCTCGACAAGATAATAATTGCGAAAATAGCATGGAGATACAATAGACAATTTCGTCTGCTCAAGGAAAGTTATAGCAGAAAATTAGCTTTTTATATGCAATTTCTCATATTTATCCGTTTTCTTGTTTCGTGTTAAGAGTACAATATTGCCATAATAACTGAAGATTTCGTATCGTACTTGCCATTATCTTTTGTGGTTTTCCTTGTTTTTAAGAACAGGAAAGAGCTGTTTTGTCCGATTTATGTATAAAAATTGCACCAACAGTGTCACAATCAGGACCTATCAAAATGAAAAGCGTCTAGTTATTGTTATTTGTGTCAACCCTGACTGAGTTAGACATTTCAATTTATTCATTAAATAATTTAAAGTGATTATGATAAACGTATTTAAATAAATGCGAATAAAATTGCAAAGGAGATGGCATAATCATTTTAATATTCTTCGTAACATTCCTTCGGATCGGGGGAAATTATTGATTACTACCGCATCCCATGTACACGGGATAAAACGAGCCCTTACAAGGATGATGAGAGTAACCGTAATTCACGCTAAGGGCGGAAGGGATTCGTGTTACTTTGGTCAGAAGGGTTTGTATTTTCTACCGAGTTTTGATTAAAAAATAAACCTTTCTACTGAATCTGAAAATACAATTTTTGTTAGAAAAAATATCTCATTGAAATAACTTTTGTAACCTTTATAAAATAAAATAAAGGTTAAAGCGTTTTTTTTAAATTGGAATACAGAGAGCTTAAAATTCCACAGGCGTTTGTATACAAGATGGCAGTAAACGAGCCAACAGTTCATCTGATAAGAAATAACCGCTACCCATAGGCTTCTGGAACATGCTAATGGGTTGTAGATGCGTTGCCTACCTTGAAAAGACAGACGAATGGATAAATATAAAAAAGGATATCTACTTTCTTTTTCTATCCATCCGCTCCCTTGTCCAATCCTCTTCCTATCCTTTCCTTATTAGAAAAGGATAGGAAGGGTAAGAAGAACAGAATTAGGCCTCCGGCACCTCACTCATCAGACAAATACTCTACTTCACGCCTGTCTTCTGTGAGGTCATAGGCCACCTCATAAGTATAAAAATTAACACACCTATTGCTTTTTTAATACATTTAGTTAAAAGAAATTGATAAGGAGTTTATTGGCAATAAAATTAATACCTTCAGGTTCAACTACTGTTGTGAGCCATCTCCTAGCTCAAGTAAACAAAGTTTGCTAACTTTTTTACATACTTATTTAAAAAAAACACAGCTAAAAATGGTACAAAGATAAGTTTCAATCTAATAGCATATACTACACGGCTTCGAATTTATATAGGTAGTATACAAAACCTTTCAGCTTTTCACACTTCAAGGATCAAAAGGTATTGACATTTAAATATCGTCTCGACTTTAACAGGAATTTTCGTTTCAATATTATTGGAAAATAAATTTTCAAAGGTTAATACAAATAAAAGTTAAATAATATACTTGAAACAAGTTTACGGCGACTTGTTCGTATTTATGTTCGGCGTTCCAAAGTTCTCATTGAATTCAAATGAAGCGCCTCTAACCATCTCAAATAAGCTTTTACATGAATTCTCTTTAGACTGTGGAGCTTTTTATCTTTCCTTGTGTTAGAGTCACTTCTAATAAAATAAGGTTAACTTTTGAATAAATGCTTTTTCTATTAAAATTATAACATACTAGCATTCTATATAATCTATACATATAATAAAAATGTAACTGATCGCTGTCTGTATATGGAAGATATTTGAGAAAAACTACTATTCATAAACTCAATAAAACCCAAAACAATGATTATTAGTATTTTTGTCTGTTTATCTGTACATCTGTGCGGTTTTCACTAGTCTATTTTGGTAAGCTTCACTTAATATTTAGTGTTTGTTTTATCTCAATCGGTTTATAAATAAAAAAAAGTTATATCAATTTAACTGTGCTACGGCCACATTGTGTCGACCCCACATACATGGGAACAGCAGGGAGATGATGTTACGGTAGTATTACGTAGGTAATATCATTTCGTTTGAGTACAAATGCGGGGCGGGTGAAACCGCGGGGCGCAGCTAGATTTAATATAAAACCATAACGATAAATTTATAACGATTAGATCTTCTGAGGCCCAACATAAAAATACATAAGGATAATTTTCTACAATGAACGTTGAAAGTAAAAAAATATGCTATATGTATTCGTTGTTTCTTCTAAAAAAATAAACATTGCAATATGTCCGTGTCCTGGCCTCACTTCGTCCCCTACTTTAGACCTTTAGGGGGTGAATTTTAAAAAAACGTTTTTAGCGCTCGCCTAAGTAATAACAAAAATCTATGCGCAAAATGTCAACTTTCTAGGCTTAGTAGTTAAGTCTGCGTTGATATATAAGTCAGTTAGTATATTAATTAATAGATAATCCTTATTATGTTTTAAAATAAACAACAGAAGTAATCAAAAGGTCGGTTCAATTAAAATGTCTATATTGGTATCCATCCGTACCGGAGCGCAAAGCGGATGTTGCTCAGACGTCCCCTCTAGAGACAAAGCCGTGTCCAGCGCTTTGATAACCTATTTAATTACTCAAAATAGATTTGAAATAACATTTGTAGGAGACAACTATATAGGTAAGTATATTAATTGCGCGGACTAGATTGTTGGTTTTTTTTGGGAAGAAGGTAGCAAACCACCAAACAGATCTGAAATTAGGCCTCCGCTACCTTGCTCATCAGACGAAACGCAGTATATTTCCAATTCCCTCCTCTTCTGTGAGGTCGTGCTATTTCACCGGTCGTGCCAGCCCATTCGTACAACAGATGTTTTTTGCGGGCTCTAGCATTGTATAAAACGTAACGTAATCTATTTAGTCAGGGTTTCTGAATGTTTTCCTTAGGAATCATACTTCTTTTGGCATGTTTGGGAAAAATGATAAGAGTGATTTTACAATGCGCGATACCTAAAAACGACACCAACTTAATGGTGTTACCATGGCAAGCAATAACAACTTTTTGACATTTACCTATAATTCCAAGTTATTTAATTAAACAGTTATCAACTGCATTAATCGTCTTTTTTCGCGAAAAAATAGTACTGGCTCACGAGATAACATTTTTAGTTATTTTTGTATTGTCACGCAAAAAGAAGATAATTTCTTACTAACTTGACACATTTCTAACTTGTTGTACATATAAAACTTGTCTTACAAATGAAAAATATTTTTAAAGTAACTTGTAATGTGGTTATTAATCACCGGTCGCAGTGATATACAAAACCCATCTTTTTAAATCAGTGTCAGTTGGTAAAAGATAATTTAAAACAGTGATTGCTATGTGAAAAGCCAAATACTTCAAATTCTATGCCGTCCTTACCTCCAAATAATGGGAGAAACATTTTAGGACACACCTTTTAACTTCGATTCCAAGCTAGCAACCAAGGTGTGAAGCCTCATAATCAGGCCAAAATCAAAAAGATGATGAAGAAGAATGGATTCCAAATTAAACTGGACTGGACTCTACGTAAAACAAAGCGAAACTATTTTACTGCATCAATTTTTATGAGAAAGCACTGGCCAATAAAAAAAAAACAGTGTACATAACCCTAAAGGTTTTATGATATACAGTCTAATAAAAAATAATTTATCATTTTTATATTTTTATTACAAATCCAAACATGCCTGAACCATCATAAGAAATAGTTTATCATGCGCATGAAAAACCACGAAACGGTATCTAAAGCATCTCATATAAATTTCCTAAACGGTTAACATTTTCCATATCAATGATTATTTATTGAACTGAAAATGTTCTATCATTTTTTTTTGATTTCTCCTCCTCGATTTTACTACAGCTATAAACATTTACATAAATTTACAGAAACATTTACGTGAAGCGATCCCCAATTCAATCCCCCTTTGCTGAAGCAGAATAACCTTTGAAATATTCTATAGATATAAAATATAAGAACACAATCCAAATTATAAGAAATAATAATAAAACCATTTGCATAATAGGGTATTAATTTTAGTATATCTATTACACAACATTCAGTGCCGTCTGGGATGTTGATTGAAGCATGAAGTATTTACATTTTTTTAAACTGAAATCGATTTGACGTAAGTTTTAACTTGACAGGAGTGTTAGTTGAAAAAAATTTTAATAGACCTTTCAGAAACCGTGCGTTTGAATAAAAATTTGACAAACCTTTTAAAAACCGGGCGTAGGTCTTACATATTTTAAATTCTAAAAACAATAATATATACAGCGCTAATAAAGAGACAAAATAAGAGCATAAAATCATGTGAGAATCGCCAAATTTAACTTATGCTGCGTCACATATTTTAAAATACGTAAAAAAAACGTCCACGCTACGACCTAGGGTAATCCAAGCACCCTAGCACACTTTGTCTTGCCACTTGATGTGTTTTAACAACCTCTCCATTAATTAAAAGTTCGTCGCACGTCGTGTCAACCGAAAGTTTGTTTCAATTCTTCTACTTAAAAATTCATAACATCAATTTAACCTTAATTGAGTTAGGGGTTAATGTTTTCTTTGCAAAATTTAAATAGCATTATTTATGAGCTTGAAGAATAATAGATTATATAATGAAGAAGGCTTTATCATTTCATATTAATCAAGACAAATTCAGATCCTTAGTTAGAGCTAATGACATCATTGCCTGCATATAAAGAAAAAAAAACATTTAATAAATAATAAACAGTTTTAATCCCCGCTCGTAATATCTATGTTCAGTAATTCCCTAGGCTATATTCAACCAATGTACTTCGCACATCATAAATTAAAAATGTTTTGAATGCAACGCCCAATGAATTGAAAATCACACTTGAACTGTTCCATTTAAACTTAAACATTAAAAGTTTTTTATTTGTACCCATGTTTTTATATTTCGTTATAGAAATCAAAAGTATTGAGTATGTATGCGTAGATGAAGCGAATGAGGTGTGCCAGAATCACATCAAATGTAATACCGTAATCTCCGCCTACCCCTCTGGATGTCGGGCGTGAGTATATTTATATATACTAGGGCGAGGGCATATTTATTCATTTAAAAGTATTGATTTTTTAAATACGATATTACATTTTATAAACTAGCTGAGATAAACCGAGCTATCAGAAGTATAGTATATCCGCTCACGGCCGTAGGCCAGAGGTGTATGCAGAGATCATCGATTTCCATTTGGTGCGATCCTGGCAACCCTCTCTCGGCTCTTCTACATCGACACATCTACGCATACATGCTTGTTGGTTACTGTACTCCTCATATCACCTTTATTCCGAATGTCACTAATGTGATCGATATAAGTTGTCCTGGGATACTGCCACACTTTTGCAAAATAAATCTGTTTCGTTACTCCCTCTCTATTTTTACTTTCAACATGCTCGAACCACCAAAGCTACTTTCCCCACGTCAGAAACTATCTGCTTTTTACCGAGATTTCTAAACCTGAAACCCTGAAAATTGATTACACACGTTACCGATCCTTTGAGCTTAGAAAGATACTTCGCGAATTTTGCTTCGGATGGGAATCGAATCAAACACCCAAGAAGTGATAACTAATCACTAACCTATAGGTTTGTTTTATTGCTTACGCAGTAAATAATTTTCTGTGAATTAAAACTTTATAAATTTAAACAGGAGTTAACTTGTGAAAATTTAATGAACCTTTAAGCTTCATTACAGTTAAAGTGAATTACGGCATTAAATGTGCGCAATTTCCAAGCAACGTAATTATATAGAATATTAAAGGTTAAAGAAAGCCAATATTGTTTTATTTAATATTTCATCAAGTTAAAATTATAACATCTCATACCCTGGATAACCTATAATATAAAAATGAGTCCCATTTCAATCCATTTGTCATATCATCACGCGTGAACCCCTGGACCGATTTTATGAGAGAAAAATTAAGACAGGTGCGCGGAAAGTAGAGAAACTTAACGACCTCATTAATTTTTCTAATTTGGGTAAGCTTAACTATTTTGACACAAACGTCAGTCGTGCGTCATGTGTGAAAACAGACTGACCGCTGACTTAAACAAAATCAATCGAAGCGTGTAAATTCACACCCCCTGTGTACACGCTTGAATTGATCTTGGAAATGCCACGACACTTTATCAAACTGTTATTCAACAATCTTATAGATATTCATTTACACGTTACATACATAAAACAAAATTTGTAATAAACATAATGGAATAGCAAGTAAAGTAACATTAATAACAAATGTAGTTTTCTTTATCAGTATGTATATTAAATAATATAAATAATAAATAATCATATGCAAGTAGCAGCAATAACAAGTATATTTTTGTAATATTTGGTACTAATAAAAGTAATTCATTACAAGTAATTTACTAGCGGACCCATTAGACGTTGTCTTGCATGAACTTTTTAGTTTATTCTCTTAAATAGGAGAAGTAGGATCCACCCCACGCACGTATTTTGGTTTAGTTAGTAGTAACAATAATCAACCTCGATTATTCAGAGGTAAGATACTGATTCAGAATCAGCTTATGCTTATACAAAGAGAACACAATACAACGATTACCGAGAGAGAAAAAAGTCTGAGTCGCATGTTCGCGTCTCTGACCTTTATTTGAGCGTCGAAAAGAAATGCTAAACTGAGTTTGCCAGAAAGCTTTATATTGAAGGTAACTACATTTATTTTACACGTAAAACATGCTAAAATTAATTTTAATTATTTGTTCGCAAACGTAACTTAAGGTGGACACGATGCAGCCAATATAATCGATCTCAATGAATAATAGTTAGAAGGTTGAATAGGATCGATAATCGGGTCGGACTACGGAAGAGTCATAATCAAATCAATTTATTTAGGTGGTACGAAGTTTAACGGGTCACCTAGTAATTAATAATAATGAAACACACATTTTTCATAACTGTTACTACGTAAAAACGTTCGTAATTTCCCGCTTTCAGGGTGTACCCAAAGGGTAAAATGTTGTCTATTACTAAGACTCCGCTGTTCATCAGTCTGTCTGTCAATCTGTCACCAGGCTGTATCTCATGAACCGTGACAGTTAGACAGTTGAAATGTTCACAGATTATGTATTTCTGTTGCCGCTGTAACAACGAATACTAAAACATAGAATAAAATAAATATTTAAGCGGACTCCCCGACAACAAACTTGATTTGTACGGATCCCTTCGTGCGCGAGTCCGACTCGCTCTAGAGCAGTTTTTTTTATTTTTATTTTATAAAAACAAACTTTAATAAGCTTACATAAGTTGATTTGTGCATCCATCCACGATCAGGTGAAACAAGGTAAATATTATGGTTAATATAACAAAGGAAAAATCCCAGGGTTTTAGTAATTACTATTATCATTTAAAAGTAGAATTTTAATGAATTTATTTTTTTAATTGTTCTATGCGATTGTCCGAAACATCTCGAACATGCAACATGATCAAAGCATTTTAGTAATACATAAAGTGTTACTGTGAAATATAATACAACAACAAACTAATCATTTGTTGTTGTAGCATAAAGCACAACGTATTATTTTGTTGTTGGCATAGCTTCCGGTGAACGGTCGAAATTTTTTAAATTTCGATTACGGAAAACAGCAAAGTCAGACTTGTTTGAATATAATCTTCGAAAGTATAACATTCTTAAACAGCTAAAATATATTTGTTATAGAATGGAACCTAGTGATTATAAAGTAAAATAATAAAGTTTTGAGGGAACAGATTGGAAAAATTACTTTGTTAATATTTCTCTGCACAAAATGAAAGGGAATAGCAAGTGAGACTTTCGAGTTTAGAGTTCTCTGTCTCAAGATTCTGTTTTTAATGCTAGTATTGCATACTTTAATTTCTTTGCTTTATTATAAGAAACCATCAACTTAATTACTAGATTCCATCGTTACGCCTTGCCTGACTTTTCTTCACGACTGGTTTCGTACATTTTGTTGTTCTAATCCTTTTCTCATCACAAACTTTATTACTATAAGGAGCTATTAAAAATATTTTCTATCTAAATAGTTGCGTTAAAGATAATTGTTTCAATTGTAATATAATATACGAAAATAAATCGTGATAGAACACAATACTTTCTTTTAAGACGTTACCAACTTACAATTTATATTTAACTATAGAAAAAATGCATAAACAACATTGGACAATTGCGGGTTGCATGTGAATCCCAAGGCCGTCATATCGCAGTACAATATAAATGACGTCATAACAAAGTAGAACACAATGCACCGCATACGCCCAGCCCGTTTCTAATAAAACTGCGCTCACCTTGTCACTGCTTTAAATATGCATACATGCCTGTATCGATTGTCTCTAACAATAACGTTCCTTTTCACGTAAGGCCCTGGATCCGAGTGCAACCGCGCTCAGAAACAGACTACATTCAATTTTATACTGACGTAAACGGTTTTGAATGTCATACAAAATGAATGAAAATAATAAATTTTATACTTATTGAAGAATAACAATTACATTATCGAATGTTATTTGAGTCAGTTTAGTGGTTCTAGAATTTTTTAGATTCATACCCGATCACAAATTAGGATTTTTATTTTCGGAAGCCTGCAAGAAAAGACGTCCAACGTACCCGCAACATTTTCTAATTGTTGCGATTGATAATTGGTAGCGTCTCAACTGTTGTCAGTAATTACGGTCTCCTACTAAATAGCAACGAGAAGGAGGTCAATCGCCGTATCAGACTTGGATGGACAGCGTTCGGGAACTTAGGGGTATCCTCTAGTCTCAACATTTACTGCAGTTTCTCGAGACGAAAGTCTTGGATCAGTGTGTGGTGTCAGCGATGATATACGGTACTGAGACGTGGCCCCTCACTGCGAGCATCATTAGACGGCTCAAGATCACTCAAAGGGCAATGCTTGGAGTCTAACCAAGAGTAAAACCAAGGTAACCGAAATTGCCGTATAATTGCAAGCCTTAAGTGGCAATGGCCCGGACAGATTGGTCGCAGAAAGCATGGCCGACGGCGCCAAAAAGTCCTAGAGTGGCGACTACGTACAGGTCGACGTAGCATAGGTAGTCCTCCCGCACGATGGACCGATGATCGGGTCAAAGTTGCGGGAGCCCACTGGATGAGCACGGCAGGAGACCGATCCTCGTGGCGATCAATGGGGGAGGCCTACGTCCGGCAGTGGACGGATATCGGCTGAAACTACGACGAATGACTAAATAGGAACAGCATACCCAAGATAGATAGATAACATCCCAACATAGATTTTATAGATGCATGATAAATTGTATTTTATAAGCTGATATATTTGAAAAAGCGGAATAGCTGGAGTACGACAGAATCGAGCAAAATGGACGTCATTTTATCATCACACCACACTAGGGGAATTCGCAGATGTGAAGGGTAACCAAAGGGTACCAACTTCATCATTAATATCTATATATTTAGCTTTTAATTAAATCAATATTACGGATTTAATCTAAACAGTGTTAGCAATCGTGAGCACTGAAGTACGGTCGCACGTCGGGAGATTTTATTGTAATTTAGGTAAATTGAATTCCCTGCTCGAAATAGCGTTGTATCTGATCGACCTACTGGAATTAAGACTGACTATAATACAAATTCGTTTGCTAGAATTTAATGAAAGTAAGTTTGATTTTACTGATTTAGTAAATATACTAAATAGAAATCCTAAATCTTTGCACCTACTTAACTTATTGAGGGTAAAAAGAGAATGAAAAGAGAAAAGAGCAATTACTCTCTACTTTTCATTAAAACATATTATTTTTTCAGTTATAATTTCAGCTTACCGTGGTATACTGATAACAAGCATTCAATCGTACAAACAATAATGAAAAATAATAACTTTATTATTCAAACTAAAAATACACACAATCAAAACTGTTAGCTAAAAAGAAAATAATATCGAAACTATAAAAATTAGAAATCAATTAAAAATAAAACAATCAAATTTTCAACAACGTATGTACATAAATAAAATGTTGGGGTGTGGTGCAAGCATCCAAAATATGCCTATTCTGAATCTTTGATACTAGTGACCCAGTATGAGCATATGTTTGCATTAAAAATTGCACTTTTTCTAAAATAAATAGGTTTTTGTTTTATTTATTATATTATATAAAATTTAAATTTTTCTAAAACTAAAATTTTAATTAATAATAGTTCAATCGTAATTGTGTTCTAGCTACTTCAAGGACCCGTACAGTTTTGATTATGTAATTTATTTTCATAAAAATTATCCCTATATGATTTTGAATGTATAAAATCACGTATTAATACATCAACCTAGTCCAAATATCATCCACAATTCAATAGTCGATATTGACCGGGAAGTTTTGATATCTCGTTGATATTAGTATTCAATACCCAAAAGGAAAATAAGCCGGAAACATTTTTCAGTAAATACGTGACTAGAATTTGTGTATACCTTCAACTTCGACGTCAGAGACTCTCCGACTCGACATTTCGTGACTTGGAACAGGGAACAGGGAGCAAGCTGAAATTCTTATTCGAAGAGATGAGTCGACAGTTTTCCAAGTTGTTTAAACATTTGATTTGCAAAAGCCTGCCGCGGCTTCCACATACAAAAAGAGTTTATTCAAATAATTCAATGCCAAAAGCTTAGATAGCACGTAACGCTGAAATGTATGTAAACATGTTAGACACGAAACGGACGGGGACAGATTGTGTCACTAAAATGAAAAAAAATTAAAAGTTAATTTAAAAAAAAACATTGTACGTATATATAAGTTCAATGAACGTATATTACCAGTTCTTCTAATAAGCCATCTCTCTCACAAGTCTAATATTCACCTTAATTAATCTTCATTTTTATCTCATCAGTTCAGTTCTCAAATTCACTATGATAAAAGTTCATTCTAAAGCCGAAGAGAATACTCCACTTTTCCGACTTTAACCTCAATGATTTTAAATTTTAAACAGCTCTAAACCGTTTTAACACAAAAAACTAGGTCAAACATTTTAAGACGAGGTGAATGGATTTTTTTAATTCGAATTAACCAGAAAAATATACAAAGCTTCTAAAGAAACGTTAATTCATTTGTTCTCCTAATTTATATAGACCTAAATAAAAATACTTTGTTATAAAACCAACTGCACATAACTTCCTTAAATCTTTTTGCAATATCTACTTTAAAAGTATACTTTTCCCTTACCGTGCAGTTCCTAGCAATTTCATATAGTATTAACGATCGCGTATCTACGGTTTTATTTGTAGTAGGATTCAAAGGTTTTGATACTTTATCACAATCACGTTTTTGAGTAACTGTGGAGAGAGATAATATTCATTATTTTACGTTGATTAAATATAAAAGAAACAAAAATATAAAAGATTCATCGATATTTCTTGTGGGAGGTGGTGGGTAGACGTTGCTTCGTTATTAGTAGATGATATAATTTTGCTACAACGGTAGTTACAACATCGTAATTCCTTTCATCGAAGAAAATAAATGAAATTATACAAATACAGTTTCGACGAAATTCTCGTTATATTTTAGTCTATCGAAACAAAATCTATTTAGCTAAAAGCCCAATGTAGAAAGCAATAGGGTCTTGCTATCTTTTTTAAATTAATATAGATTATATAAAATGTTGATTTTGATAATATAAAGCGTTAATATATGGACAAGTATGGCGTAAAAAAAAACAAATGAGGGGTCTTAGCGGAATAACGTTCAAGTGCTATTATTAAAAAACTCTCCACATCATATGTTGTAATGTCATGTTTTTAATCTAATAAAATGTCATGATGTTTACTGTATTTTCCAATAATATTTATGTGTCAGTCACGGCCTTCTTTTTAGTTTCAGTCGATAGCCACCGAATCTTTAGGTTCTGATACAACTTGAATCAATTCACAAGGGCTTGCGTTTCATTTCTTTCGTTTTATTATTGTTGGTACTAACAGTAGTTCCCTAGTTTTAGCATTGTACGTACCTTCAGGTTTTTCAATCATACACAAACTACATGAACTAAGACCATCTAGATATAAAGTGGTTATTTTTCTGTTGAAACTCATATTTTTCAATAGCTTCAAGATTTATTATTGATAGGAATCGATATCAGTTTGCAAAGGCTTTAATATGGCAATAGGGAAGATAATAAATAAAATTTTATATCAAAACTATTCTGCTAAGAAGAATGCGCAGAGAGCTGATGTCAATGTATCTTTTTAATAAAGAAAACGTCAGAGTTGCGAAACGCTATATTCAATCGACCCAAGTGTTCTTTACGAACAGTCTGCGATATTGGTTTCAAGTCTCGTGGCAAGTTTATTGATTATTTTAACTCGTAGTATTAATTTTCACTCGGTGTTGAGTGTTGTTGAGAAGAAGCGTTTTATATACAAAGTACATATTTTAATATATACTTTGTATTTACTTCTTCAACAACAAGCACAGGTATGTATGTACATATAAAATTTATTTCAGGCAACCAAATTGTTTTAAACCAAAACCGAAAAACGCCTCTTTTCGGTTTTAAAACATTTTTTGTTTGAATATTTATGTAAAATTGCTGAAATAAAACTTTACACTGTCTAACCAAAAAACGGGTTTGTGTTTATAAACACTAATCAGTGTAAACATAGCCATAAGGTAATAATTATACCATTATTAACAACTCTTTATAGTTGCATTGATAAATAATTCATTAGTAGGCTTTAGTATTTACCATTTAATGAGAAGAGTTTTTAAAAATAATAACAAAGAATGAAAATACGTATTAAAGGAATAACAAAAACAATTTGAAAGCAAATTTAAAACTAAACATTTTTCATTATCGCCCAACCGCATCATTATTCCTACGAAAGTCTACTCCCGAAAATTGCAGGCACGGTCCGCGTAATTTAATACACTTCGAGCCGCCAGCTTAAACTACTAAAACACAGTTTTGCACAGACCATTACTATGTTTCACATTCCAATTATAAATTTAATATGTAATGCGTTATAAAAAACATATTTACTATGTATATCGCACAGCATATATGGTTTACAAAGAAGTCCTACGTAACGTTTCGCAGTAGGCGACCCCCTCTTTCAAACATGATTGTATCAACTATAATTGTTACTTATAGATATGTTGTATTGTTGTATATCGTTTTTTTTTATTGTATTTTCCATAAACAATGCATCTATAAATTAGATAAATAATTATCCTATTTACCATGATTCAAATCAGTTAATACAACATCGTAGAATTGTAGATGTCGTTAGTTTTTTCTCACTAGCGATATTATAAGTTCAGCTGTTAATAATGGATTGAATGGAGAAGCGAACTTTTGAATGAGGCTTAATTCTTCAATATTAAAGCTAGCTATAACTGATTGACATCCATCCTCCCTCTATAAAAATTCACTCCATCAATCCGTCATTCTTTAGATGACCTCTGCTAGACAATCTTTGGGATTGGCTAGTGCAAGTTAGTGTCAAATACGTATGTGTATACTTTTAGTCACCTTTTTTCTCTAGTTTACTTTATTTTGGCTTTTTTTATAATAGAAAGTGGCAAACGAGCAAGCGGTCCACCTGAATCGACCTTCACCCAAAGGCATCGGCAACAAGCTAATGAGTTACAGATGCAAAGCCTACCTTTAATGGACAGTGGACAAACGAAAAAATGATTTATACTTTTCATTTTAATCCCCTCCCCGAACAAAGCCTACAATCACTTTAAATAGCTTATAATTTCGACTGCATAAATCCACGCTTCTGGAGAGCGGAAAATGGTGATTTGGCCGCTGTTAAACTCATCGTCCCTCATCCTCGATTGTTTTAAATTGTAAGCCGGCATTTAAATAATTGTTACGCCTCTCAATGGTTCTTTGTGAATAAATTACGTTTCTCTTGTCCTACAATTCCGATGCTTAGACCGTAATCTTAAAAGTATGAAACACCAAGTTTTATGTTTGAATTTTTGTTTTTTTCAAATGGGAAATTTAAACGTTTGCCTTTTTTTAAAACGCTTATATTAGTTTCACCTGTATGAAAGGGATTTTGCCCCACTTTGGACCAGATTTGAATCAAGCTTTGCACACTCGTCGAAGACCCATGACAATGCAATATTTCGATTGAAATATCCGATTTTACTGATTAGATTCGCCAGGATTCATACATTTCTTTACGTTTTCTTTGTTTTTAGTGAAATCTATTAAGCGGCTACATAATTAGGAACAACTTTACGATAAACACATAAGCTAAAACTAAAAAACACGCTTTTAGCAATAATCAAACTAAAAAATAAAAAATAAAATTACTGATGAGAAAATTAATGTCACTATTCTAAAAGCGTGGGGTGCTTTCTATGACATTTTTAAACTAACTCTGCATTTAAAAATAAAGGAATAAAGGAAAGGGAAGACCTACTCAGTGGATACTTTTCGGTAATCGAAAAAATAATTCGGACAGTCCGGACTGGGAACCGGATCATCTGTTTTTTAAACTATTAATAATAACTTTTTATGTTTTTGATGCCCAGTTTATCATTTACGCCTGCATCAAGTTCCATTTTGTTCATTTTCCGAGCACTGAGTAGCCCTTAGCCTCTTAATTTTACCATTAT
>JWHW01017015.1:270463-291567 GCA_000931545.1 Papilio glaucus | reverse complement strand
ATGTAAGAACGAAAGGCGATGAAGATCTGTAACATCTCGTTGCTATTCTTACTTTTTCTACTTTGTTTTGATGATGCATTATACTGCTTTTAGAACAAAAAATATATTTACTCGAAAATATATATTGCATTACATGTGCATTAATATTATATAAAATTTACTCAAATATATATCTGTGACATATTAATGTATAGCTTTTTCGGTTAATTATTTTACTCATACAACCTAAAAGATGTATGCTGAACTAAACAATCGAATAAAAATGTATTCTTAAATACATTTATTATTATTATTTATATTCTTACCGATCAGCTGCACCCATGGTTTATCGTCTATTCAACCTTTACGCTTCATAGCAATTTACAGTATCCCCCAAAAATTTATACAAATTAAGATTTTTCCACACCACGCCATTTCTTGAGAAAAGCTCCGCAATGTGTTTTTCCTAATCAATAACTGAAAATTGCCAGTTGAATAGCATAATAAGTACACTCGAAAAAAAAAACAGAATATATATTTCTAAGCAACATAAATAACTAAATAAGAATATTCTTTTTATAAAACGAAATTTTGAATAGTTCTTGAACGTTAAAAAATGAAGGTACCTACGATTGCTCCACAGCGCAAATACACCGTACATTAAGATTTCCAAGTTTCAACATGTACACTGAAAATTTAATGAAGCTTTCATTAGACTAAAAATAAATTTGCATATTAAATTTCGACGCGCAGAGAGAATTCGACGTCGGCGTATAATTTCACAGAATATATCGTACTATGCTGAACAGTGTAAATGAGGATTCAATTTATTAAACCATAAAGTTGAATTAGATGTAACAGTGATATGTTATTAACTTATAAATTGGCGGAGACGTCCTAGGAAAACTTATATCCATCAGATTAGTGTCATACAAAAGGGCGATATAAGGAGTACCCTTAACCGACTAACATGTATGCGTAGATCTATGGATGTAGAAGAAGCGAGAGAGGTGTGCCAGGATAGCGTCAAATGTAAATCCATTTATTTAAGATAGAATATACTACATTAGTATAGAATATAATCTTTGAAAAAGACACTGTCTTTAAAGGACAAAGACTATGTGTGATATCGAATAAAAAATGTACATCAATACCTTGCCTTCTTCACACTTTGTTAGGGCTATCTAATTTTGTCTTAAATAAAGTATTAAAATAAAATACACTTTATTTTCTGCTTCTTTTCTTTTAGTCGTTTATGTTAAAATTGGTCGAGCCGTTTATGCTTCAACAGAACGGACATACATATATATACATATACATAAACGCTCATTACACTCCCTTTTCAGTGAATTATCACTTTA
Organism: Papilio glaucus; assembly: GCA_000931545.1. Lineage (NCBI taxonomy): Eukaryota > Metazoa > Arthropoda > Insecta > Lepidoptera > Papilionidae > Papilio > Papilio glaucus. The sequence goes on along the minus strand of JWHW01017015.1, from coordinate 290,227 downwards.
AACTTTTCTATGGTCGATAAGTTTTCGATTAGACTCTTTGTGAATGAATAACTACACTTAACCTTTAAGAGGCAATTCGTGCGAAAGTAATGTACAAGTATAAGGAAGGATTTGCAGCGGTATCGTGAGCTTGCTCCTATCCTTTGTATACCGTCAATAACCGCATATTTAATTATTTTAAGTGTATTGTGGACTGAACAAAGTAATAACAATTTCTTCTTAACTAATAATGAATATAAAAATGAAAATTATTTTGATATTTGCCATACATATAATAATATGAAATTATATATCAAACAGCTTCATTGAGTTATTTTAAAGATACAGATTAAAATTGAGAAAAAAGAACATATCTTATAGCGAAGCGTCCCTCATGCAGCGGGTGCCCGGCAGCCGATTCTCTTCTGAAGGTAATAGCGAGTCGTGTGGATAGTCCACTGTAACAACGCCCACGTTGTTATATAATTTGTAATTATAAATATTATATAAAATAATCGTATTGTACAGCAAGATCTACTAACCTAGTTTTAAGTATTTTTTACTAACAAATGTGGATGTTACATCTGAAATTAAATTAAATTATCCGTAGATAACAGCAGTAAAACTTAATAAACAATTATAAATTTAAATCCTCTTCTGTACAAAATGACACAATTTGTACCTTTACATTTATTATAGATTACTGCTAGAATATTCGAAAGTTATTCGAATAACATAATTTAGCAAAAATACAGAGACCAAAGAGACAAGCTTGGATTTTTAATTAAAACTTTATCTACACTTCGCGCTTCAAATTAGTTTTTGTTAACCACTGCGTACAAAATAAAAAAAAATAAGATCAAAGACAACTTTATGGCACAAAGTCAATAAATTAAAAAAGAGCTGTCCCGCAGAAAAACGAGGTGGTACAAGTTGATAAACAATTAATTATAAATCAAAATCTAAAAACAAACATAAAACTATGTACTTGAAACCTATAAAACCACAGATAAAAGAAAATAAACACATACACAGAAAATGTATACGACGTAGAACGTAATAATTTCACGTTCTACTTAAGGGTATGTAAAGAATCCGTTTTTTATCAATGACAAGACTTACTGACTCGTCGCGAAGTTTTAAGCCCCCTATTAATTCCCGTGTATCTCTTTTATGCAACTTAATCTCCCAGTTCGATACTTAATCTTTGTTAGCGTGTAAAGATCCATAAGTAAGATGAGATTTAGGAACTTCAAATCAGACATTACTTAAAAAAAATGTACATTAAACTTCTGAAAATTTACTCATAAGACAAGTATATTATACAATTTCTAATATGACCAAGGCTGAGTATATCTCCGTAAGAAGAAGGAAATATAGAAAATACTATTCAACAGGCACACATGGCATCCATATTGTATTTGCATACATATGTAGTTTACACACCGGTACATACTTTCGCCATTCATACAATATATTCACATTAGGTGACTTGCATATCCCTTTTACCATGATTTTCACACTGTTTGCGTACAATTATGCACATAAATCAGATATTATACAAAATTATTTACTTCAATAAGTTTTTGACGACTATTTTAAAAAAATATCTAATATGATTTCGTATATACGACTACAAAAGCTTGATAATAGGCCACGAATAACATGTAATTTTCTTCTTAATATGAAAGGAAAATACCGTCTTATAAAATAAAAATATCAAAGAAGATAGGATGCCCCTACGTCACTTACCGTTTATAATGGAAAGTACAAATTGAACTCTCATTTCCCAAGGGAGAACGACACTCGAGATTAATGGTCTATTTCAATACATTTGGATTATGAGATCATTTTGTGTTGATAAACAACACAAGCTTCCTATTCTTCTTACAAAAAGAACTCGATTAAATTATTAGTATTGTATCAGTAGTTGCACATGTTTATAGCCCGCAACACCAAAATCCATTGCACGAAGAGGCCGACTCTACTGGTGAAATACCACGACCTCCCAGAACACAGGCGTGAAGTAGACGTATGCTTCTGCGTTTCGTCCGATGAGTGAAGTGCCGGAGGTCTAATTTCAGCCCATCCTTTTCCATCCCTTTATAGGATGGGAAGGATTGGACATGGAGGAGGGGCGATATTATTATTCCTGTGTAAGCTCTCTTCTGTGTGCTTGTGGCGGTTGCCTATGTGTAGCGGTCACTTAACATCAGGTGAACCGCTTGCTCGTTTGCTGTCTTCTTCCATAAAAAAATGTTATTATGTGGCATCATTTATCTATTTAAACATTTATGTTCAAACATCTTGGTGTCTTCCTTGGCATTTCTAAGTGATGGAGTATGCGAGTACGACGATACAAGACAACAACGTTAAGTAGAAGATTTTGTATTGCTACATGACACTTCAGTAAGAAAATAACTGGAATCCAACCCTTCACACCGTTGACACCGCTGAAGATTGACAGCCGTTATCAATGACATCAGTTAGATCAACAAGACAATACATTACTAGTATTGCATAGCAAAGATTATTTTATGATAATAATAATAATACATAATATTAACCAGCTCTCTAAATGTTTATCTTCTCAATATTTCCAACGTCAATGTTCGCTTTCCTCTTTCGATTTGACAGCAACTGTCAGAATTAACATAATTTGATGGCGCTACGCAATACTCAGTGATGTAAGGAATTTAATTTAACACGTTTAGATAATGAAAACAATTTAGAATTGAATTTAACTAGTAGATAATAATTTATGTGAGAAAATGAATTGCAGGTGAAAGGGGCGTCCAAAATGACCTTATTTCAAGAACCTTCCCTCGTATTGTTTTAAATTAGTCTTAAGCTTAATTTTTATTAAAATAAATGGTTAATTTTTATAATAGCCTGGAAGTATCTCTTTTCAACGAGTCCAACTTTTTTACCTCTGACAGGACTATCACTTGAATTCTTAACTGGCCATTTGATGCATAACATTCTATGATATGGACAGATTTCAATCGGGATGTGTGATCTTATTTTATGTTCTACGTACGTTACAACATGCGCCTAGACGTAACATTGCAAAGACATAATGTCCTATGTTAGCAAATTCAACTTTAATTCAAATTAAATAGAGATTATTATTCCTACAGCGTACACCAATTTACAGTCCTGCTTTAATCCCGTATTCATAATGAACCTTAGATATGCCTTCCGCGGAGACTATTTCTTATCCTCAGTTAAGATGTGCACGTCAAAAGGATTGTGATTCATACAATTCCAGTCACGAGAGACTTTGTGTTATAACGAATTTCGAAATTAAATTGTAAAAAGCGATGTTCATGAAGTTTGAACGTCTTTTCATATACTAGACAGTTTTGGTTTTTTTTTATAAAATAAGGTGTAGCCTTAGGGAGCTCCACCGCTTATATGCGCAAAAGCAAAATATAAAAGTGGCAGATATGTTGTATGTCACAAAACTTGTTAACAATTAGAATCGGTTCCAAAAAACATCTGTTATTAAATACTCGCGCAAAACCATTGTGCAAGACAGACATTTCTCAGACAGACAAAAAACATTTACAATTCTAAAAAGCGTAGAATGATATCAAGTAATTCCTCAGAAAACTTGGCTCGGTATTGCATTAAATCCCTTCCGTTTGTCATGTAGTTTTAACACTTCTGGTATTTTTCCATTTGCAGCCGAAAACAAGTATCATCACTAAAATTGATAGATAAACCATAATTATAACAAGGTGCAATATTGAGCACGGTTAGATCAACATCACCAATATATAGAAAAGATACATTTTTTGATATTCAATACCTAATGAATACATTAACTTGTTGTTTACCTTTCGAAGAATTTCCATCGTCAATGTTGATTTTCCCTCTGCCAATTTCATAGCAACTGTCACCATTAACATAATTGGATGGCGCTACGCAATTCTTAGTGTTCTAAGGCATTTAACTTTAAATAAGTTAAAATTTTAACGTATACAAATTCGAATTGAATTTAATTAGTAGTAATTTTTATTAGACAATAAATGGCACATGAAAGGAACATATATCGGTATATACTGAAATAAATGAATAATGAAACATACTGTACGTAAAATGGCCGTCCCCATAGCCCGGTCCGGTATTCCATTCCTGAGGTAAACATATGCCGAGTAAAACGCATTAGCGTTTGAAGTGGTATGAAGTGCCCCGGCATCACCGAATATTAATTCGGTGATGCCGGGGTACTTCATACCTCGAAAAAGTTTAAACGAACGTCCAAGGGTTATATCGAGCAGATTGGTCAAATAATAAAAATAATCTAACTAGTAATAAATCAAGGACTTCCATATAAAGTGTCAAGCGAAACGCTGGTAACCAGTGACGTATATTTCGTTAATACAACAAGAACGGTAGAGTAGCTCTGTGACTCTAACTCTAAGACATTAAAAGTTATTAAAAACGTGGATTATTATTTTTTCAGTCATCAATAGCTTTATATCGCTTCATACGTGTTTATTATTATAATAAATTATTAGCCTACAATGATTTATTAAACTGGAACGCTATGTATTCACGTTACTGTTTAGCGGCAATTATAGCGGCATATACAGGAAGAGTAAACGCGGCAGCATAATCCTATTGCCCCACATCGCGTTTTCGTTATAAAAGGATTGTGTTCATGATGACAATACAAATATTGTATTTAGTTCTTAAAGATGATTACATACAAAATAAACATAGCATATAGCGCAACCATAAACGAGTTTAAAAATAGTCACAGCATTTTAAATTCGCAACATTTTCAGACACGAGAGTTTTAGTGAGGCCGTCGTCATTCCTCTGTACATCAAAGAGGCTTTTTATAAAACGTGTCCTGCAAGCTAGAACAGTAAAAATATATATAAAAACGTGTTTTCGTCTGTGTAAAAAAACCTTTAAGGCGGTTATTAGTGTGGACGAAGACTTAGAATGTTTAACATTGTAGCTGCCTCAAATACGAAGACTTAAACTGTTCATAGTTAATGTTTTAATAAAAATTAGGATACTAAAATAAGTGACGACCTAAATAAAATAGTCTAGTTAGTTCAGTTTTACAATTAGCAATTTTGGTTTTTAAGTATACGAGTTGGTTCACTAATGTTTCTACATTTGTCATATTTAGCTGCATGAAGAAAGTGCAGCAAAAAAACTTGAGTGAACAAAATACAATGCTTTCGTATTTAAGATGATTAAATTAAAATTATCCCTCCGACCATCTCTGCTTGTACGTAATCACGTAGAATATCAAAATAGATGTTTTTAACAAATTTGTTAAAAATCTTTTATTCTTTCAACAATTTCTGTGAGAAATTTTAAATAAAATGTCATCTATTGTACTTTCTTGGCCACTTTATGCCAAAGATTGAAAAAAGGATTTTTAAGATAAACACGTTAGGTCGGTAAATGCTTACTCACTGCTCTTTTCATAATACCCAGATTGTATTTGCTTGGGAAGACTGATCCCGTCAAAATGTCCTATAGAAATTGTTATATTAAATTCTTGCTTGCTTTAATCTTCAATATCAACCATATGAGAAATTTCTTGTTAGTGATTTAACTATATTAAAATAGTCCTTTATTTTTTAAACGTAATACTCATACAAGGATAAGAAGATGATTGACGACGATGGATACGACTGCATCCAATAAGCTTCGGAATATTTGATTAATGTCTCGTTAAAAGAATAGGTAGGTGGGTCTTTTGAGTTTTTTTTGTCAGTCAAATGTCAACCAGTATACATACAGTTAAATTCTACAAATTCATATTCCTGTTAATTTCAGAGTAAATAATTCTTATATAAACTTTTTATCGCCATCGTATCGTATTAATAATTACAGCCAATAGAAGAGAAAACTCAAAACAGATGGGAGGACTCGACTGTAGTTAAAATAAATAAATAATCGACAAACATAAACCTTTGTGACCTAACCATAAAATTCAATATTTAATACAAGAAAAACAATTACGAAAAAGTTCGTCGTAACTGTTCCAAATTCAAAAAAACATGTTACTGACTCATGTTGCGCATGTTGTTCACGCAAACCTATAAGGTTTTCCCCTGCCAAATATCGTCTAACGTGGCTTAAGAAGTTTTCACCTCAAAATATACACATGAATGTAAAATCAATGAAGGTTACAAAGGAACATGCAGTTTACCTAATATTACAATACAATCCAATTACCTAGTCTACAATCAGCATATATATGTATTATTACTATATCTACTCTATAACCAGAAGCATTTCCGTTTTTATTTTCAAAACATTGAGTAGGTGAAACTTTTTTCTGAAAATCGTCCATTATAAATCAATGTTTGCACAAATTTAAATCCCTAATTTGATACTTTTTTATAAATAGCCTCTTTTAAAAACACTTTCATGTTTACATGCCAACATAAACTAATCCCGCATTCCACGTATTCTCTTTTAAATTAACGCCTTAATTCCACTTTCAAGTAGTAAAAATGTATCTTGTTGCTGAAATGAAACATTTGAGAACAGTACAGTAGAAGTTAGATAAAATCAAGACGGTTGATCTCGAAGCAAATACTAGCATACAAGAGTCTGGTATCTCAATATCTGGAACTCACCTTTTGGTTTTATTTTCAATTCAATAATGATAATTAAAATGATACGCACTCCATAAGTATTCAGGTAGGAAAAATATTCCTTTTTTTGACACGCTGCTTTCAGCAAAATAAGTTGGTAAATATTTATCTCACGAAGCTATTCCAGCGTTAATGTTCCCTTTTTATACTCGGCTTGATGTCAGCTGCCGTCATTAGCATAATTTTGAGATGGTGCGTAAAACCGAACCGTTTTCGCTGTTTAATTATTCTGCAATCTAACGATCGTCTTAATTGCTACGTCATTGGGTCTAATGACACATATTCTCCGGCGCTTACACACAGACAATTAGCTACGAGCTATTTCGTCATAGATATTTACATATTCCTATTGCTACCGTCTAACTTATAAACAATATATACATTATCATATACACATATAAAATCAAAAACAAAACTAAAATTTTGATTTTATAATAGGACACAAACGCGACGTCATATAATAAGACTTTACCTTGAAAAGACCTTTTTTGTGAGATCGTGTTGCTTGCCTACTTGTACCGGCCCCTTAATGAAACTTTAAATATTTGAAGAAGTAAAATTTGCACTCACGCCCGTAACCCAGAAGGGTAGGCAGATCGCCTTTTGGCATGTATTTAAATATTGGGCACATATAATACAAATATTATTATTGGGCAATAAAATACCTAAAAATATTTTTTTGTAATAGCAATGTTGCAGGAGCTTATTTCTATTAAGCTGCCAGGCTCTAACATATACATCACCTAAAATAACAGATTTTACTAAGCCAGTTATTTTAGTATTAGAAGTCAATACCATTGATTGCTATCAACTTCTCAAACGTGAAATGATCATGGGGTTATTACAAAATAATAAAAAAACAATTATTTATATATTTCAGCGTACTTATAGCACGTTAATCGATGTTATAAATAAACTGCCTATAACATTAAAAAAAAAACAATTAGTTAATCCAAAAATATAATTCAACTAAAAACACACCGCTCACTAATAAATGTATCAGATAACAGGTAAAGGTGATGTTTAACTTTTTTCAGTTTATAAATGTAGTAAAATTATACATCGCATGACAAACAGTCACAACTCTTAATTTTATTACTCACTTACAAATTATGAGTTAAATATAGTAAATGACTTAGCTTCTTTTACACCGAGGTTAAATTTAAATTAAAATCTTTATTCCGCATAGCAATCTTCATTCTACATGGTTATCCAATACGAAATCACAATTCCAATGTACGATTTTTTTGCACAGATTTTATGTTTTAATTGACTACTTCTACCCATAAACATCGGAAACTCCGAGAGATGCTATTCTCTATCTCCTTAGTACTCATGATTTGTTTTGCAAATGTAAAAAATATAGATTAAATCCTTATCACAGAGAAACTCTTTTAAAAAAGAAAAAACTTTCCCTTCATTATGTTAAACAGTGCAATCTGTGAGAAAGCTTCTTAAGTTTTATAAATTTTCTTTCGCTGTGCATTTTAATGTCACTATTTGAATTCTAAAGGACTATGATTTTTTACATTAAACAATTTCGAGCTCACATTTTTAATATGATAAAATAATTATTATGTAAATGTTTCAACATTCACAAAAATATTACATTATAACCTTAATTTCTAATATTATTTAAACCACAAAAATCTATAAGAGTTTACTTTGTACAATGAGATAAAACAAACATCGCCATTTTGATGGCGTAAGAATCAAGGGGAAGAAACAGAAAAACTCACGAACATCCTTCAGACGACAATAGTTCTGTGTTATTCTATGTTAAAGCATAATCCAGTATATCAATGATGATATGGTATATACTTGATTGATCGAGTAAAGCCTTTTTAAACTTACCTTAAAAAATGAAACCTCTTTGCCTCGCCGATTTCTATAAACACTAACTTTTTCATTACAGCCAAAATGTACGTGTATCCCATCCCACATCTGTGCACAAAATTCTGTTACTAGACTTTAATAAATAATAAAATATAAAATAAATATTTTCTTACCAGATCTTACTTAAGTTTCATATGTTTTTAACAGCATTATGTGGAATAAAACTAACTTTTTGCACGATACAATTCATAAAATTTGTATGAGTGTATATCTGAAAACAAGTTGAATAAATGCTTCCATTATTCTTGAATGCAACACTTAAGTTTAAAAATAAAATTAGGTCACAATCGTATAAAATATTTACGATTTAAATTTTTGATATTCAGTGCTTGTTGTAAAAATAAACGCGTGTTTTAACAGCGACCTTAAATTTTTATTATCAAAGGTCACATCAACACTTCGTAAGCAGTAAAACTTTCTTTAAACTTCCTACAGCGATGCTGGCGGAGAACACGCGCTGTTTGGTCGAGGAATTTATGACAATAGTACATTTTAAACATAAAACAATTCTCTTATTAATTGTGAATTTTGAAGATACGTAACGCCGGTTTCCTTAGAGTTTTCCATCAAGTATCTATAAACTGGACTCCATTTTCTAAATTATATGTAAAATCAACTACTCATAGTTAATTAAAACCCGTGCCTCACATCTATCCTTTCGACGATCTAATTGCTGCTAATACGCATATTTAACTGCCAATAATTTATTAAACCAGCCTCATCTGAAAGCTAGAGCTCAGAATAGCTTTTAAAAGCATATAGCGTTCCGTCATAAAAGGGCCAATTAATTGCCATGGTATCGGTATACATAAGCTTTAATCGGCACACTTGCTAACTGCGAGAGCGCTGAGAGCAGTAAAAAAGCACTTAGAATAATTTATCGTTATCCTTCCTGCTAATTCTCCACAAGTTACAGCAACTTAATTATGTAACATGAACTTTTAAACAGATGCCGTTGCCTTTATTAATTTCAACCATCTTGTTAAACCTCTCCTACATATTATGTTAAATCTCTTCCTACATATAGAACATATTATGTACGTTAGTATTAAGATCCGTTGTCTGGTATCTTAGACAATAATAAACCGTTTTCTATAAGTTGCATCCATTTTATTGCATATTTTAGGATAGGCAGAATAGTCAAGGGCGCGTTAGGGTGAATATTTTCTGACTAAAGTATATTTGTCACCGACCGTTGTGAATTTCCTTAATGTATAATCTGACTAGGTACATTATAAACTGGCAGTGCGTTGGATATGATAGTTATAAAAAAATATCTTAAAAAGATGTTTAAATAGCAGCGATGTAAAAAAGAAAGAAAAAGTTTTTATTGCGATTGATGTGGTACAATTGCTAATGATTCGTTCAGTTCCAGTTCAATTCCGATTATAGATTAGCGGTTGAAAAGTGAAGACTCAAAATTCGTCTAAATAAGGACGCTTTTCCTATACCTGACGTTATATGTTTACATTTAGGCTTAAGTGACAAACACTAGCTGTCATCTTTTTTCTTATTATTTTTATACGCTATCCTTTTTACACAATTTGACGTGTGAAGGTTGCTGTCACTTGTCTATGGAACACTTTTGACCGGTGATTTTGTATGAGTATAACATATCTATAGTATAAAATATCAGTGTTCAGTTTACAATTTCAAACATCTTCAAAAATAGCAGAAGCTTCAATAAAAAAAAAGGAAAACTGTTTCAAATTTGATTTAATTAGATAATAAATATTAAAATAAGAAGGTATCAACGGGGGCTATTACTAGTATTTAAAAAAAATTAATATTTGAAAAATGAACATTACGCCAAGCGCAAGAAAAATGCTGGAGTTTCATTTTAAATTATGTATAAATAGTTAGGCGAGGACTTTGTTCGGTATTCAACCAAACCTTTGCTCTGAAGTAAATCCCTCGAGAGTACTTGGAATTGTTTAAATTGTGACTGTTGTTTAAAAACTTGCAACTCCGACATGGAGGGAATAATTTCGCTCTGTAAAGCTGGGAAATTTCTTTTAACATGCACATTTTATGTACGATGATGTAGACACGTTGTTTTGTTAAGCAATCTATTATTTATCAAGGTTTTGTGATAGAAAATAAGGTAGGTTATTCTGTAGTAGAGATTACAAATAGTTATCATTCTTAACATTAATTGAGCTAGTGCTTCACTGTGCAGTCTGCCGGTAGGGTTCCAATTACCATTACATTTTAAGATTCTTACGCATGTGCACGCCGCACTATAGTACTGTTTTGCACTCGCTACACACTGGAACATATATCATAGTAAGACTAGAGCGGTGAGCACTAGAAAGTGAGTCATAAGAATCTCATCGATAGCAATAATCCGCAGCACTGCACCCGCCCATGAGACCCATGAGTGGGAGAGAGCGAACTTTTTACACCGATCCCACGTTTTACGACCCTGTCTGCGGCGAGTGAAAAACAGTGCCATAGTTAAGATTTGTTAACGATGTGAAACATCGCTCACATTTTCGTGATTAGCAAAGCGTAGATTAGTGAAGGTAGCAAAACATTGCTGAAAAAACTGTACATTTTGATAGTCATACAAATAAGACTGATTAACATTTCAGCTTACCAAATCATAGATGAAAGCCTTAGATGGCTCCATCAATTGTTGAAAACAAATAGAAAACTTGTCTTCATTTTGGGGAAAAAGTCTTCCTTAGTATGATTAAGTCTCGGATTTTCATAAAAAAAGATTATATAAATGCTGTTTACACAACTATTCATTTTCTTTTACTTAAATGCTTTGTGTCGGTACAGCGATGTCCCCTTTCGCTCGCTAATTCTTTAAACCATTGCAGTTTCTTTTCTTAATGATGCTCATGTAATCTTTTCTTAGTGTTTCTATAAACAACAGTAAAATAGAAGTATCTTTCCTTTCTATTTTACTTCTGTGTTGTTTCTAATGAATTTATCGTATTAGATGTTCGAACAAGAATAGTTACTTCTCATGTTTTTATTTTGGTCTGGTTTATACAAATACCTATAAAGTATTGTTACTCTGTTGTACATATAATAAAAGAAGTGGTTTCTTTCGGGACGAGAGTTTTAAAGAGGCTTTGACACGCCTGAAAGAAAATAATATAAAGGTTTTAGAGTAAAGATGTACATTTGTGAAGACTCACAGAAATGTTACAAAGGATTTGAAAAGATGCAGTACAAAGACTTTTATAATATGCCATTAACGAAGTAAAGCGCCAATAGCCTAATGGTTAAGCGGACTACCGAACATGAGGGTCCTGGGTTCTAATCCGCCATTCGTCTATTGTCGTGGACGAGTTGCTATTAAAATCTGACGTGTTGCGATTAAAAATCACTAGATACAATCGATTTCGAAAATCTATGCGACTTTCGATAAAAAGAGGATAACGAAACTGTTTTCGTGTGTACCTACCTCAATCTGAGTCCATAGTTATACAAACAAGTATTTTCATTGTTTAAACTATATTAAAACTCGGCATACTAAGAAGGGAGATACAAGGAGTACCCGTAATCAACGAGCATGTATGCGTAGATGTTGGATGTAGAAGCGAGAGAGGTGTGCCAGGATCGCGCCAAATGGAAATCCGCAAAGACCATATTTTTATATTGATTTATAATCTATTTATAAATCCTCCCAATATCTAGGTAAGTATAAAATGAAAATATTTTGTTACTAGTGTGAATTACGTCTTTTTATTTTTATGTTGATCTCTTAGCATAATGTAATATAATATAAAATTATGTAATTAAAATAGTAGATGAATTAGTTTGTAAAAAAAAAAATATATGGTTAATGACATAATTAAATAAACTTTGCAATACTATTTCAAAAACCTTATTAAAAATAAAATATAAAATGTATTTCAAGACAATACAATACTAGAATATCCAACAATAGAATGGTTCAACCTAGTTCCAAATACGAATCATTTCTAAATAGCTCCGGTATATTTCCACGAGTCAAGAGATTTGGATATGATTGAGATCAAGAGACGGGCTTATTTTAAATCAAAGTATTTTCGATAATTTACTACAATGTTCTTCTGTTGATACGAAACAAAATGGTTTAGTGATGTGGAAATACTACAAATAAAATTAACTTTCACTGCCGTAGTTTCAAAATAGAATAGAGATGCGCATAATTAAATTCTTGAAAGCTATTTATTTATTTAAAAGGTTCGCAAACTGGGTAATACATAAAACTATACCACCAAAACAAACTTAAACTTTCAAAACAAGAGTAGTACATCCTAAAAAAGGGAACACAGCATGCAATAATATAGAAGAGGAAAAATAATAAGCAGTAGTACGATAATCAAAGAAAAAAACGCTATTTAAACTGGGAAAGTAGTCTACTTTTTATGCATTTACTTTATAATTAGTACAGTACATATTTAGTATATATAAGATTTTTTTCTCTGTGGTCAGTTCGGCAAATTATAATATATAATAAGGGTCACGCAATAATGTCTTCGTAGGCTTAGTAAAGTATAGATAGTCATTGCTAACTTAAACTGGAACATACTCAAAGGGAATTGTTTAAAACAAGGATAAGTAACGTTAACTTGAAGGAATTTGCAAAATACATTTGAAAAACCAGAACGGGCGTGATAAGCATATATAAATAGTACAACAAAGACCGTTGGTTCTTAGAAATGTTCAAAATATTTAAATGATTTTTTCAACAGTGTCTACTACTGCCCGCAACAATATCTTTTGCAAATGGGCCGGCTCGACCGGTAAAATACAACCTCACAGCAGGCGTGAAGTTGAAGTATTCTGCGTCAGATCCGACGAGTTAGGTGCTATAGGCCTAATTCTGATACTTTTAATAAGGAAACGATGGGGAGACGAAGAGGATTTTAGGAAGAAGATCCTTGACATTAAGGGTGGCAACGCATCTGCAGGTAATGACCTTGTTGCAAATACGATACGATCACTTGAAACGCTTGCTTGGTTGCCACCTTCTCTAAAAAAAATATATGTAATTTCATTTCACGGTCCATGAGATAAGGTAAGTAAGGGTGATTATGCGAAATGTTTTCCTTTTCGGCTCTTTCCATCGCTGTCTGGATAAATCTATAAATACTAAAACGAATTCTCGGTCCTCTCACCCACTCCACGATTTAGGAGTAAACCCTATTAGAAAAGGTTACCGTAACAATTTCCTATATGTCACGTATTTTTTCGAGACCCGAAGGCAACGATATTATTAAAAGAAAATTGAATAAAATATAAATTATATACGAAACATTTCATTTTCGAGGGGATTTGAACGATTGATTAAATTTTAGGATGATCCTTTACTTTCAGTATAGTCTTTTCTATGGAAATATAATAAAAATAAACTTAACAAGCTACGGTATACAACGCTATTGTTGCCATTTAACAGTGACTGTTTGTCTCGGCACTGCACAGTTCATTTATTATCAGATTATCGGAAGTCTATTAAATTGATCCCTCTATCAATAGACAACCATGTCATCAAGCCAAGTGACGTTTACGTTCCTCACTCCTGGGCTATTTAGGTTTATTTCCATATTTCAGTTTCTATTTTACTTATTTCTTTACTTCACCAGGTCATATTTGGTCATATTCACTAGACTACGGTGCTAAATAGTCAAAAATAAAATCTGGAAGACTTGCTTCTGGAGTAACCAAAAAAAAACATCACTTTCGTCATATTCCAACAAAAACTCATCAATAGCTTTTTGTTTACGTTTTTTATCCAATTATTTCACGTTGTTTCCAAGTTTAGGTTCAAGTCTCACTATATCAAAGTAATCAAACTCTTTTTATTACATTTAATTTTTTGTAAAATTTATTTCTTTTGTTAGTTTTCTTGTGCAGTTTCATTCATTTTGATATTCTCTATATCTATTTATATGTGTAGTCTTTATGTTTCTATTGTTGTCTTGGTAAATTAATCAACAGAACATATTATTATGTTCGCATATTGTTATGTTCGTGTGTATGGTTTGTCATTTTTAGATAATTTACCATAATAGGAATGTATTGTAAGTAAATTCTCAAAAGATTGCAGAACAAACAAAGGAAAATTGTTATACTTCGATTATTTTGAGTGCTGCTATAACGAATGGGCAGGGTCGACCGATGAAATACCACGACCTCACAGAAGACAGTGAAGTAGAAGTATTCTGCGTTACGCCTGGTAAATGAGGTTCCGGAGGCTTAATTATAATCTTTTCCACTTAACCTATTCTAATAAGGAAAGGATGGCAGGGAGATGATATTCGAAAATTTATGGGATAAATAAAATATTTGTTACTACAAGTAGAACTGTATCTAGCAGTAATGATACTAAAGGATCTTTATTATCAATTGAAACAAATAGTCTAGACGACGACTGTATTATGCAGTGCAATACAAGTCTGCAATATTGCAGAATTAGTTGAAGTAACCCCATTCGACAAAACCCTCACGTTCTCCGCTAGGTATCCTTGCGAAAGTCAATTTGAAGAGGGCTTTTACAGCACGACCTAGATACACTCGAGACAGAAGGAGAGCTCGGTAACAAAGTTTTCGCATCCAATTGCTTGAAATATTTTTAGAAAATACCAAATTGGTACTGTAAAAGATAATGGCAAAATTTAAATTCAAACTGCAATAAAATTGGAATTTCGCAAGTAAAATCCTTATATATTTTATGGCAAAAATAACAGTCTATTCCTCCAGAAGTGGGATATGTATTTAAGATGAAAAAACTATATTCAAAATATCTTATAGGTCATTTTAAATCGGTTTATACCGATACCACTTCCAACTTATATTTAATAAATTAAATCCAAACATATTTAATTGACTCCGGAATAAGTTTAAGAAATATCCTTATACATTTTCTCTTTCAATATGACGGTAAACATTTTATTTCAGTCTATCGCAAAACAACAGCTTTCAAATCGAATTTATTTGAAACAGATTTTTTAAGGAATAACGACTTTCTGATGGAATCCCCGATGCTGGCTACGTTTGCATCCCACAGGTTGAATTTACAGAATAGATTGGTTTGAAGAAAAAAAACAAAAAAGTTTCGTGATAAGAACAAACACAATCAGTAAAATAAAAAATCCTAGCTAGTAACACTTGCCGATGAATATAACTCATATTTCTAGGGATTGCGTCAATGACTTCTGAATATAACTTGAGACCTTAAGACGCTATTAGGTGATGCCTTGGGTTGGGTTCGACAAAATCATGTCTAATACAATCCCAAAAAACACAAGTTTGCGCGTTTACCGCCAAAGAACAAGGCTTCGTCGTAAATCTCATTTATGAGTAGATAGAGTCTATAGAGTAGAGAGAGGATACATCGAGTACTGACCTATTTCGTAGTCAAATGAAAGATAAGGCCAAGGTAGGCTCCAAAAATCTTGTTGTGAGCAAAGTAGTATTTTATGCTGGCCCATCCCTTGCAGTTGTATAAGGCGCCTTAGTTCGACCACTGCTCGCAATTCTGGGTTGGAGCTATCAAATACCAGCTACTTCCATTCTTAATCTAAAATTGTCGAACTAAACATTCGTTTTACTATATGAATACTATATATAATATCAGTAATGTACAAGTAAGCTGGGCTATAGCCCTATAGTAATAAACAAGTAACCTATAGCCCAGGTTACTTGTTTATTACTGATTGTTATACTATATGTTTTCTCACTGACACACACATCGTTCTTTTACATTCACAAAGATCGTATTTCGAAATAAAAACCTAATTAAACAAAGAGATTTTCACTTAAATAACGAACACATGAATATTTCTTCAGAAAGTTTTACAAATTCTAAAATAAAGAACAAAGCGTTACTTTCACTTTTGTTAATGACTGTACCGCAGTCGTCAGTCGACGCTTTTGTATCCCTGAACATTCATTGCTAGATGTCAAATGAAAAAGTTCTGGGAAAACGAAAGAAAACCCTCTTTAAGGCATACTTAAATAGTTCGCGTGTTCACCCCCACGCAATTTTAGCAAACACGGATATACAAGTAAACGTATACTTGTAGGTATATAAACCCTTTTCTTTGTTACTGTAAGTATTAAGGATTCGGTATTTATAAACATAATTTCTATTATAAACCCAAGGAGAACGGAATTAACCGCTCATCTAACTGAAACGTTGATCCTATCTGTTTACGTCGTAAAGAAACTTTGTTAAGGGGTCGTTTTCGAACGGACGAGCGCGCATCTTATCTTCTTGTATAATTTTAGCAAACATAAGGTTGATGCAATTAAACCCGCTACCCTTGGAACAATAAATGGGATTGTAGAATATCTCACTATTTATCTTCTTCTATTAAAGTTCTTGACAGGGAATTTCTTAATCAACTGAAGCATATTTAAATTGAGTCTAAAACAGCATCTTTTTAGTTAATGCGACAGTTCAACTTTAATGCAAGTTGGCGTAATCGAAAACTTTGAGTAATATGTAAGTAAGATCTTCGTAGCACGTTACTACTACAGCGTAGCAATATTTTTAACAAGAAAAATAAATACATTATTCTTATGAATACATCGATACTAATATATGGATGTTTGTTACTCTTTCACGTTAACAGATCTGTATGAAAAGTGGCACAGATAGATTATAGTCTGAAATAACACATAGGTTACTTTTTATCTCGGAAAAATGTACCGTTCCCGTGGGATACATTTTTTTGTTTTGCACAGGTTCATATCGATGAATAATGATAGTATGTATGTTCGCTATTAATCCCAAAATAGCTACCCAAGCGAAGCCTGGGCGGATCATGAGTATTTTATAATAATTTAAAATGCACACAACGGACGATGGACCAATTCGACTCAAGGATAACAAAGGTTTTGGGCATTTACATAAAACTTAACGAATTCCGTGCCTCACTTTCTTCATTACAGAACGAACTCTTAGTACGTACAAAAAATGAGCGAAGCATTCTGTATAACAACCGATAAAATACATCCTTGTATATCCCATATAATCAAAAATCAAGAAATAATAAAAATCAAGATATTTACAGTCAATTAAAGACGTTTCATCCAATTTATCATCAGATCCTCAGTAACAAATAACAGTTGTTTTTGGAGCTATTCATACCTATGAAGAAAAATCGCCAGCTAAACATTACGTTGTTAGCTAAGTCTTCTTATGAGCGTGGTAAACGCTTATTTATAAATCAGATTACATAAAGAAAAAATCTAGAAAGGAAATTTCTCTACTCAATCGATGTTACTTTTCTGTCTGTTGATCAGTACCCTGTCATCACTCAGCGCTATTGTGTCGCAGAGTAACCATTGCTCGCCGCACAAAAAGTTTCCGGTACAAGTAAAGCATGTTCAGATGAGTATTTTCTAAAGAAAAGAATGACCCGATTTTTTTCCAACCTTAAAAGCTATCAGACTTATCTCCGCCGGCTTATATGAGTGAAGTACTTTAACGCGTCTTTATCTCACACTCGTTTCGGAGAGCAATTTATACTATAGAGACCTCAGCTGGGGACCGATTAATGATTTTATATGTTTGACGAATATGTCACGACAAACTGATGTCACATGTAGAGTTTATTCCACATCAAAGTGGAATTTTTGTAAACATAGATTCTTACATTTTATGTTAAAATTCGCAAATGTCATATTTTTAAAAAACAACTTATCCTCACAAAGCCTTACCACATTAGCTATCCATATATTACAATTTTACTTCATACACTTCTATCTCGATGGGGTTATGTTTATTTTTATAACTAGCTGACCCGAAAAACTTCGTTCCGCCTTAAAATTAATTTACGTTGATAAGGATTAATACTGTATCCGTCTAAATGGCTTTTCAATTACTGCATTGCACGTAATCTTTTTTTTAGAAGTTAGAATGGGTATGGGGACAGCTATCTTTAAGCGATAGACTATAGACTCCGAAACCGCGGGATCAATTCCTTTCGTTCAATTATGGTGTGGATACAGTCAAGAGAAGGCTGTAAAGGTTAATGGTAAACTAGTGTGTATAGTACACATCACGATCTTCACTTAACATTAGGTCGGATTGTGGTGAAGTAATGGCTTCTTCCTACTACTACTAAAACTACTTCATAGGTACTTTTCGTAAGTTTAGTTTATGGGTAATAAGTATTTATATATTATTTTATTCGTAATAAGCTCAATGTAATCATAAAAAGTTTAATAAAAAGCCAAGGATCCAAGTTATATTGAAGATTTTAATACAGATGCCTTTGTCACTTCGCCTATTTCCACGTATTTAACTTTAAACTTTGTCTGTGATAAGTCTACCTTTGGATATGTCATTGACCTATTGTGAGCTTTCAGATTGTAATCTCACTGAACATATTATAAACTGACTTGAACTTAACGAAGCTTTCCCAGTATGAAGTGTCATTTTCAATTATTTATAAATTGTCCAAGTAACATCAAATTGTGAATTGATATTTTGGTTGCGTTAACACTTTAAAGTTTAGATTTGAATGGAAGATAATTATAATTAAGTCGGTTAGGGTGAATATACTAGTTAATATAAAAATAATATCTTGTAAAGATGCTTATGAAAGAAAAAATAGATTTGTTGCGTTTGACCTGATACGACAAATTGTGAATAATTCATTCAGTTGACAACTTACTGACAACTATCCCAAGTGAAATTATAAACTGACGAAGTTCACTGGGTGAAAGATACAAAAACACTTAAATATCATCAAGTATCGATCGATCACTTTCCGTTAAAAGCAGGCTTAATTCTCAAACATGGCGTTAAGTACAGGGATTTATAAGGAGTAAACGAATTTTCCTCCCATTTTTAAACATGTGACATAAATACTTTTATAGGATTAAAAAAATGGTAAATGTCAGCTCTAAAAGTGACAATAAGGTTCAGAACAAGTCAATAGGTTGTTTAGCGTTTTGTTACTTCTCTCCCGTTTTTAAGTATAATTCCATCCCATCCCGTAAGCAAATTTTAGGAACGATCATAATAAGTATTATTTGTCAAAGCCCCTTTCTAACAATCCTATCTGTATTTCACATAAAGGTATTTTCTCGCTATGTTTGACTAACGGACCCTAGCGACTAACAATTGTGTCATTACCGATCGTTAGATCTGATTGTCGGGATTACAATTGTGTATCGGCAGATTAACGACTAAGTAGCCTGTAAGATGATGTTTAAAACAATTGATAAACGTTTTAACACACACACCGTGGTGGGTCAAAATGGCCGGCACCTTATCTAACTATTTGGGCTG
>JWHW01017015.1:252951-270327 GCA_000931545.1 Papilio glaucus | reverse complement strand
TCTTTTGTTTTCCTTTTTTGCAAATCCGACAGAATGTTTTGCCGATATCAAATAAACGTCCCGCTTGTCTTTCCACTTCATGACGGTAATTTCATTTTCATATTCTTTTGCAGAAAATTCATCCGGTTTCAGATACGCAGTGATGACGTTCAAATTAGTAACTTGTGGAACAAACTTTTCAGTTAAATCTAAGCTTGTATACCAGTTATCCACGAACATGATGTGGCCTTTACCAAAGTAATAACGTGCTAAGTTGAAGACAACGTTGGTTGGTTGGTTAGTGATTACGGAAACTTAGGTTCTTTGCCCGGCATTTGACAGGCGCGGCTTAAATGTAAAAATTATTCCTTCATTCGTTTAGGCCCCGCCGGGCCGAAATGTCCGGCACATAAAAAAACTAAAACAGTGTCGATGAAACTTGTATACATATACAAATGGGACTAATTCAATCTTATAAACCAATGACATTTGTAATATATTGGAAAATTTTAGTCGGCGATGAACGTGTTAAAGAAATGAAGTGCAGAACAAAGACCAATTTTTTTTTGTATATTTAGCACTTCATTTCAAATCATGAATATCAACATAGATATTTTATTATATGTCACCGATATTGACATAATAAAGAATAATGTATATTTTTATTCATGAGAATAATACTGATACTCTGCCGATAAGTATTCTTATTTATATGTAGGCATAAAATTTATACGTATTACAGGAACCTTATAAAATATTTAGGTACATATATTTTCACTACGTCTCCAGAGGTTCACGGACGTCAGCGGTTCTAACATTGAAAATTAAATAAAATATCCTACTAATATTATAAATGCGAGAGTTTGTAAGTATGGATGTTTGATACTCTTTAACGCAAAAACTACAGAATGGTTTTTATTGAAACTTTACAATAATATAGCTTATACATTAGAATAACATATAGGCTATAATTTATAAAGATATTGTATGATAGATGATGGAAATGTTTATCTCAAATAGTCCTACAAAAAATCCCGCGACAGCATATATCTATCTTTATTGTGTAAGGCATTATCGCTAAAATAGTGAATATCTATTAATAATAGGGCGGAGCGAAGTTTGCCGGGAGCTAGTATACTATAAGTATTGCGCCTTTGTAGACCCAATCACTCGTCAGTATCAGGTCACTTAAGAGGTATGCAACATTTATTTTGAGAATCTTTTTTCGCCCCAGAGGCCTATATCCAACCGTGGGTCCATTGCGTGGAGAGATTTTGATATTCAGAAAATTAATTGCTACAATCTATGTCGTAATAAAGCTATGTCGTGGATATATGCAATAAAATAAAATAATATATTTAATACAAAATTAGATATTTTATCAAAGTTAAAAGGTGTGCTCGATGAGTGTGCGGATTTATAAGTGTTTTACGTTTAAAGGTGAACCACGTGCCTACGCATCCTTAATTAATAAAAGGGCTTTTGAGCTTTAAATTCACACCTAATTAAGGTTGTTTTAACATGGGATTTATAATTAATGTAGAAAGTATTTTGAGTAGTAAATTGGACATGTTGTTAAATAAATATCGTTAGATGGTTAGGACAAATATCTGTAAAAACTGATACAGCATATGATATGCCTTTTTATTTCTGGAATCGGTATATCTCACAGAATAAAAGTATAGATATGGTTTTGAATTTCATTTGTTTGCCAGCAATTATATTTTATGCTATAGATAAATATGTTATACTCGTACAAAATCGTTCCAAAGACAGTCATAGCAATATAAAATAATAAATGGTGTAAAAAGGATAACGTAATTAAAATAATAAGAAAAAAGAGGACTGCCGTTATTTGTCACTTAAGACAAACATATGTATGTAAGTACCGTAACGTGAGCTATAGCTGTAGATAAAACGTACCAATTGGGACGCTTTCGAGTCTTTACCTAATGGCGAGTCTGTTACTTTTTGTATTATAATATCATTGTTTGACAGCTTGTCACGTATCAAAAAAATTTATGAATCGAACCGAATAATATCGAACGGATCAGCAAATTCCATTTAATTTTAATAAACAGTCGTTTGTATTAGTACTTTCATAAAAATTGAAGCGATTAGCTCATTACTTAAACGAATCAATCAGGGAAGAAATAATAACAATTTTACACCCAATTAATTACTCTAAAAAGTCGTGGGCTTATTTTTGTTCGAAAACAATAGATGGTGCTAGTGGTTTATTATTATACATTTTTTCCGGAAAAAAAAATCGAAAATTACCGTTCAACTATTTGTAGTGTCTATTCCTACCCTTCCTTTGAACGTGATAATGGTGAAAATGAGCAACACCGTTCTTTTTGCCGAATCCTTTCAACGCAACCGGAATCAATCTAAAGGACACTGACACCCTTTCACGTTCACCGTTTACCTGCAAATTGCTAACCAACCCTCATTAGTCAGTATTATTTTTGGTAACTTTTCTTAAATCAACTTTCTAAAGATACTTAATACCAATATTTTTGTAAATGGACAAGAGATTATATTAATTTTATCTGATAAACCAATAATTATCGGATTCAAAATATTTTTTAAAAATGAAAAAAAAAACTTATAATAATGTCAAAAATTTATGAAAAATATCAAATTTACAAACGTATATAAAATATGCTATAATTTTTTGAAACACACAGAATATAATTATAAATATTTTATAATCATGTATCTAGAAAAATACTGTACATGAGTATAAAAAACCGAAATAATAAAATAATTATACAGTTATCTTTCTTCTAAATACCTATGCATCAAGTTCGCATTCTCAAGTGACGTAAATGTTGACGCTTGACGGGTGGTACTGGTAAGCTACGTATATATATAGATAGCTATGCGTAGACGAATACTAGATTATTAACACCTGGCGTACCTTAATTAAGTCTGAGACCTCATGTTGACTGCTCTACAGCGGTCCAAAAATATCGATTCACAACGAATCCAGCATGTCGGCCGCCCTCTAGGGCAGACGGTTCTTCTCTCTATGTACACATAGGACACAACACGTCAAGCGAGATATCAAAACGGTTTCCCGCCACTAGTATTTTAACACTCGTACTGGCACTTAAAAAAAAGAATCTTAAGAACTATTGTAGGACTAATAAACACTGCATTATTAATATTATTTACAAATTTGACTCAAGATATGGATGAAAAACAGACTAAAAGTTTCATTATAATATTAAATTTTCGCAGCGGATTCCACATCCATCTCTCCCGCTTGCTCGACCCGACTGACTGATTTTCCTACGTTTTCCCGGCGCAAGCCTTCACCCCTTGTAAACGAGCACGTTCGTAACGATATAATGTTAAATGTATGTTTTTTCAACCCTGAGTCGAAAATGCAATTAAATAATGTTTAAATATTCCTGAAAACAAGAAACAGAATTAGATACTTTATTCATCACTGTTTCTTTATTTTTGTAAGTAAAGGTATGTAAGTAAGGAATTTATATTCGCGTTGATTAGTTTTGGTTCTAGCATTTTCATTTACAAGGAAGTAAAGGAAAATTTCTACAAAAATAGCAACTTATTTAATTACGATTATTCCATTACATTATAAATAGCATATACTCATGAAATTTAAGTCTAATGAATATTGTAAATAATAATATTGAGAGTATATTGTATGGAGTTTAATTCTCTAGGAAACTCTAGGAGTCTTCATGAATTTGATTTAAAAAGAATTAGGTACGCTTTTCGGTTTGATTGACATCTTTATTGTTTTTATAATAATATTCGAAATTCAATTTTAAAATTATCCTGAATACCAAAATAACATAACTCATAGTAATATCTTGAACGCATCTTTTTAAAGACCATAGACTAAGCAAACAAGCTTTTATCAATCCATAGATCAAACATTGGTATTTGTTTGTGTAATAAATTGACAAATAAATCGTATATTTTTGATTACTATTGTGTTAATGTGAAGTATTGTTGTTATTTTTGATTGTCAAGTGAAAAGAAGCTTTACAAGCCATGTTAGTAAAAGCATTTTATTAGCTTCATTGAAAAGTGTCGTGAAATAACCATTTTAACCATGGCTCAATCTGAAGACACAGAATTACGTGACTTAGTGGTTGAAGCATTAGAGAAGAACGGATCGCTTGCTAAAATACGCGCTTTACTGAGAGCAAACATTTTCTTAGTTTTTGAAGATGATTGCGAAAACAATAAACAAAATGTTTGTTTAGACAGTATATTAAAGCTACCCGAAGGTATCTTCTGTCTTTCCTTAATTCATGAATTTCTTGAGTATTGTAATCTTAAAAACACGTTGTTTGTTTATATGTCAGAATCACGTCAAGGAAAAGAGTATTCTTACGAGGGAGTTAAATTGCTGCTCGAAAAACTGAAGCTCTCAAAGCGCAACAATAATAAAGAACCTGTTTTAGTAACTCTCATTAAAAATGTTTTTCAACAGACAAAATCTTTTGGACATAGCGAGAGACATGTCAAGAGAAGCGGAAATACTTTTAAAGATGAGCAAAATAATACATATATTGTTCATGAAGACTCCACTAGTAGTTTGAGTCATTCTAACTCGGATAATTCTTCTGATGAAAAAAATAAACTGCATCTACGATTACAGCTTGATAACTCAGATACAGATACTTCAAGTGATTCTACTAGAGGAAAAACAAGTTCAGAGTATATACCCAATGAGCATATTCTGATATCAAATCAAAGTCCTCGCAACACCACATATTCTAATGTACCTGATAAAGATCATAACTTACAAAATACCATCATTAGTAAACAAGGTCCTGAAACAAGCAAAAATTTAAGTAATAGTGATTCAACATCATATGTGGAGATCAAATCTCTAAGTCCTTTAGACAAAATTCTTTTTAACACAACAGGTGTACCATGTGAGGAAAAGAAAACAGAAATGGAGCCAACAAAACTATGTTCAACACAGCTACAACCAGACACAAAATCTGTAAATATTAATAACTATAACAACAATATTAATAAAAATGAAACTCCAAAATCTGAAGTTTCAGGAAATGATTTATCTGAATATAGTTTAGATTTTACATCTCCAGCTTCTGCCAAAAAAGAGTCAGTAAGTAGAGACAGTCAATCTGGGTCAATTCATGATCAATTACTTGATAACAGCCCAAAATTATTTTACAATGACAACTATGATCAAAAGTCAATAACTTCACCAAGCTCTGTTTCCACTTCAGAAGTGGCTGATATTATGAGTGACAAAAGTAATTCTTCAATACAAAGAAACATTGATAAAAATTCAACACATAGCAATAAATCTAAATCAATATCTAATTATTCAAAGAAAAGCTTTCATGATGGTATTAAATTGCTTGATGATGATTATGGAGATTTTTCAGAGTCCCCAATTCCTTCTCTGTCTAATCTCAGTCTGGACATGCATAGTGATTAGATGAAGCACAACAATGATGATAAGTATTATCAAATGATTTTTAGAACGGACTTCTTTGTTGCACATTATCATTTCTTTTTTATTTTGTTAGTGGGTGAGTAGCGGGGTAAGTCAATGGGGGTAGGAGAAAGTGTGGGTGTGGGGGAATTTAATATGTATAAGTTAAAGATGTTTCACTTCTTGTATGAACACTCTGACACAAACACTGTCTTGCAATAATATTATATTATAATAATATTAATTTAGGTGCTTACAATTTTTTAAATTTATTTCAATAATTGAATAATGCCTTTGAAATAGCAGGTTGAGACAAAGTCCCTTTTTCTAAGAATGTGGCAAACAAACAAACCGGTCACCTGATATTAAGTGACAGCTACACACAGGCATCTGCAACAAGGTAATGAGTTGCAGATGCATTGCCTACCTTTAATGAACAGAGGAGGGAAAGAACAGGAAAAATAATGTTTTCTTTTCCTATCCGTACCCTCGCCATCTTCTCTTTCCCATTGTTTCTTTATTAGAAAAGAATGGGAATGGAAAGTTGAGTGAGGTGCTAGATGCCCAAATACAGTCTGTATTTGGTCCTCTGGCACCTCACTCCTCAGATGAAACGCAGAACACTTCTACTTCACGCCTGTCTTTTGAGTTTCTGGTATTTCCGAATCAGCCCATTCATGCAACAGATGTTGGTATTGCAGGCTCTACCACTAGCAAAAATATTGATGAAGTGTAAAAAATAATAAATTTTAAAAACTTACAACTAGTAGTTACATGTATATTATTATACTAATTAATTTAATTCAGGATGTTTGTTAATAAACATTTTTTTATTATTACCTATAGAAATATAAAATGATTTAAATTTAATCATTACATTCAATTGCAGTAACATTTGGTTTGTGTTAGTTAGTTACTAAAGTAGAAGACTAAGTGTGTGGTTGTATGATACAGCGAAAAGAACTCCGTTCTAATCGGGTGTCAAATCAAAGACACCTCTCTGTTTTTATTATTTATATTTTGGTGTAAAATTAGTAAAATAAGAATTTTATTTGTTCATGTGAAAAGGAATTGTACAAGCTTTGGTTGTTCATTCTGGACATAACAGTGAAAATATAAGCACTACCATTCCAGTGTAGTGAAAATGATATTGTAATATTCAATTGTATCTGAAAGCTATTCAGACAAAAGTTTGTCATTCCCAATGACAAACTGACATTGTAATAATCTATATCTAATTATGGTATAATGAAACTTAATACTGTATATTAAGTATCATTCAAAAGAACAAGTTGAAAATAGTAACTGAGAAATATGTGATTACTTGTGGAAAAGAAGCCCAAACTATTATAGTAATGGTAAAGTATGTTTGTTGACCCTAAATGTTTTACATTACTCAGCCTTCATCATAAATGTGATTTCTTTCCACTGCCACCTGCACCAGGGGTCAGTAATTAGATTCAAGTGAGGTTTGGAAAAAAATATTGAGTGGGATAATGTAAAAACTTTTATTGAGGAATTAATTATACATATCTTTTTTATGGCTTTCAAACTTATGAAAATATTTATATGAAAACATTACTTAAATTAATATGAGTAAAAGTATATTTAATAATATTTGGTGGTGCCAGTTACAACCTTCTGTGGTCCGTCTCTTGTAATCCCTGATTACTGTTCTACTGTTAATTTTGTAATAGTTTGCGTATGCTCGTTTTTATAATATAAATATCAATATTTTATGAATACTGAAGTTATGAATTTGTACTTTAAATTGACGACTCTTTTTTATATATAAATCTTGATATGTTTTTAGCCATATCATAAGTCAGTATTCAGGTGGGACAAATCAATTACTATTCTGTAGAAAATATATGTATATCTAGCTTTTATGAATTGGTTTATGGTGGGGAATGGACAGTTATATTGCTGATAGGTAGCAATTAATTTCATAGATCAAAAACATACAGGTTACGCCAGATTTTTCTAATGACTTCTAAAAGTGATCAAAAATGTCTGATCACATAATGTAACTGTGGTCAACATACAAAAT
Source organism: Papilio glaucus (assembly GCA_000931545.1). Classification (NCBI taxonomy): domain Eukaryota; kingdom Metazoa; phylum Arthropoda; class Insecta; order Lepidoptera; family Papilionidae; genus Papilio; species Papilio glaucus. Next base: position 262,840 of record JWHW01017015.1, on the reverse strand, counting down.
ATTGTCTTGTACATTATATGTTTAAAAAGATGAACTACTTATTGGGTTGAGTTTGATAAATATCAGCATTGTGAATATTGTGGTAATGCAGTACAATACTTTGTACTGTGATATTTAATTAAATATTAATAAATTTATTTAAATATAAAAATGCATGTTATATATATTTTCGAAGATCGCCATACTTCTTTGGTTATTGTATTAAATGTCTGCAAATAGCAATCCTACTCGCCATGAAACCCGTGAAATTCCCCTGTGACAGTCCTACTTATAAAGAGAATGTTTGTAAACATTATAACGATGTTTGGATAAAACTACTAGAAATTAAGCATGAACGATTTTGTTACTATGATGTACTGAGAGAGCCTTAGCATTTTCTATGGTATTTAATAAGATTAGAATATAGGGCATTTTTGGTATATGTATATTTGCTAGCTGCAGGTCGTTTGATGTCAAGTCGCATAATATTTATTATTAGGTGTCTGGTGTAATGTGGCGAGGGGCGATCGTTAAAAAAAACAATCAACTGAATAGAACATTGTGCTGTTATGCATTTGATTGATTTATTAGTTGCTCACCATAATTATTCAATAACAATCAACTAATTACTAATTATACGCATAGTATATATATTTTTGTGGGGTGACCATAGTACCAGTCATAAGTAGGATCGGAAAACAAAAAAAACATTTTCAACTAACATTAATTATTATCAACAAACAATCGACTGATATGATTTTATTAATAATCGCCCAACGCTAGTGTGAAGCGATACATGCCCACTGTAATCTGAGAGCTCTTGGTAAATGGAAAATAGAGATAGCCATCTCTTTGTTGTCCAATTATTAAAATATACATGTTCTAGCTCTTGATGGTTTAATAGAATGAACATTTATCTATGTAATATGAATCTAAAAATAAATTAACATTTTATGTGTAAACTAGAAGAATGTACCGTCTTATTGTATTGTAATTGTGTAAAATTAATCTTTGAATAAGTTTTCGATATCTCCTATATAGGTAGAGGTACTGCCTGCAAAAGGGAACTAGAAAAAATTATATACACTATATTTTTATGTAAAATAATGTAATAAAACCAGTTTTATAATTTTTGAAAAAAATAAGCCTTTTATGGTTCAGTTCCTTTAACAATTGTGATGCTTGGAATCAGTGAAAAGTTAACTATTAGATATTGTTAATTGTCCCCACAATTGTGCTAAATATATTTGCTTACTCAAAATTAAAATATACACTGCCTAGGATTACTGATTTCTTATTTATGACAATCAGTGTGCACATACAATTCTTAGTCTGTAGCTCTATTTATAACTTTGAATTAATTATATATAAGCAATAATATGTTCCAAAATTTTTAATAACAAAATATGGTTGTGCCTTATTTAGCAGATGTGTGACAGAATCAGATGTTCCTTTTAGAAATTTCAGTCAATAATGATTCTAGTCCTTTATTAACAAATGACTTGTGCCGTCCAAATTATTTCAATGTCATATGTAATTCTGATGTATGTTTTTAATTACTGATGAAGCAATAAATAAATTAATTAAATGAAAAAAAGTTTTTTTTTTAATTCCTTTCTACGGTGAGTGAAAATAACGTGTACAATGTACCCGTGGGTCACACCGCCGACAAAATTTACATCAAATATATTCTCATCTCAGTTTTTTCAGGAAGATACCTCGAATTGCCACACGATCTTACGCCATTGGAAACCTCAGGCCACAAGCTCTTTGGGTTAAAATATGATGTTTTAACTACCCGTGAGTTCGCACAGCCCAAAACATTCACATAAAACATCTTATATCTCTGAAATATCTGAGATGACAATATGTTTTAAGTAAATGTTTTCGGCAGTGTGAATGACTAAATCTATCTACTATAGCGCCCGCAAATTGCTAAAACGCCTAGTGTCCATTTTGGTGACGTAATTTCGTGACTATGAACATATTATCGTCGTTAGCAACGCTATCTTGTTTATTGTTATTGTTGTCATGTAGTCATCTTTGTTTTAAAATGAGTAGGAATTTAGATACTTTACAGTCATGCTCGTCAAATTACTATTTAATATGAAAAACCAGTCAATTAATTTTAACCAAAACGTTGATGATGTTATGGTTATATCAAAAATATTAACCTACTTACCAAGCCAGTATAAAATCTTCATCACAGCATGGGTATTTATTTGTTTATTTTTTTCCTGAATACCGAAGCTCTTTTTTTCGAAATTTATGACTAAATTTTGATTTGGCAAAGTGTTTTTTATATTACGGTCACGGCGATGCGTTAACTTGGCGTTCAAATAGTCATGAGGCTGCGGTTGATCCAATAATTTTACGGAAATGGGGCTACGTATTGTAAAAAGTATACGGCGCCTGCATTCTAGACGGACCAATGACCTTGTGGAGATGGGATATAGTTGGATGTAAAGTGCATTGGGGAAACCCTGAGTTCAGCAATGGTTTGATACAGGCTGGTGATTATAAACAATTTTAATTAGGCTTAAGAAGCAAATGATCACCCGATGATAACCGATCACTATCGCTTAAGAACATCCAAATGCCATTTCTTCCGTATTGTGAGAGAGTTTTCTGCCAGACCGGCTTGTGGCATTGAAGTAGTGTGAACTGTTTTTGTTATGGTTCCTCAAACAAACACTGACTTAACTCAGGCCAGGATTATTCAAGTCAAGGAAGCTTAAGCTTGCAAATCTAGTAAGTGGTCTAAGCGGATAAAAATAGTTTTTACTTTGTTCTTAGTATGTTTCGTTAACTATTAGAAATATTAATTCGAATTCTATAAGGAGCTTAAATAATAGACAAGTAAATATGTAATCAGTGTTTATTTTCACAATATTTGTAAAGCATAGATTGTAGATATCACGTTTCTGTTATGCACACAAGTCAATCCATACCGAACATGTCTCTATACAAAGTAACGCTACACTGTTTATGGCATAATAGCGGTTAGTGTAATCACATAGAAAAGAAATTATATTAAATATTTCTATTTACACCTTAATATTTTTATTAGGTACATGAGTTTTATATGAAAATGGTATAAAAATTACACTTTCATAATATTTTACATACATTGTCTTAGTAATACAAACGTGGTTCGTTATCCTAACTTTGAAAAAATATAACAATAATCAAAGCGATAATGCTCCATATAAATATTACCAGCCCTATACTGTCGGCGTTACTATAAAAATGGAAAATATCGCTCGAGGCACTGCAGTAGTGATTTCTAATAACGGTCGCATTCATTAATATAAGTCGACTTACAAAAATCACAATGGTCAACAAGTATAGAAAGGTCTAACTCATGCTCGTAATATTTGCCGAAGACCACAAATATGCAGAGAAAAAGCCTTTCGAATCAAGAAGTTCTGCTGTAAGAATTCTATTTTTGCCTGTGAAAAGGTTTACATAGTTAGGCCCTTACTTATCTTCCTTATCTGTAGTCCACACAATTTAGGACTATTCACACGTCATCACTTTTCAAAGCGATCGTCTCCTGAGGAATTTAGGTATGGGTCTATCAACGTAGTGTATAGCAACATATAAAACAATTTAAACTTATATAATTCTTAAAGAAAATAAATATCGTACATATGGCAAATATTTGGCTTTATATAGTTTTTTTAATAGTGTCAATAAATGCATATATTAACTACCTTATTTAAATCATTTAAAAAAGGAAAATATAGTATTTTTTTTAGGTAGCAACATTTAAACAGTTTACATTCTGTCACTACGTTGTAGCAGTCATATATATGAATAAAATAGTGTATTTTTACATTTGATACGGTGTTCTATACAAATACAATAAAAATTAAAGCTCGTTTCCCATAGAGCTGTCGTGTGTGAGATTCGAGTCCATGCTCGCGTTGTCCGAATCTTGACTTTGGTTTCCGCTGTAGTTGGCTGCTTCTTGCAGTCGCATTAACATATTCAACTGCAAATAAAATAAATATTTTTATTGATTCGTATCGTGTTTTAAAAATATGAAAAGAAAATCAATCAGTATTTGCGATTAGAATTTAAAAAAGGAATCTTAATTTTATTTTAAAAGTTAGATTTGTAGATTGATTTTTTTACGACTCTAATCTGCATTTAACAATTAAATCCTTTGGAATAAAATTTTTGTAGTAGATGATGAGCATTGAAATGATTCAGTTTGGTGACGTAAAACTTACCAATGGATCTTGATTATTGTTTCTATTCGCTTCTTGATTTGCTTCTTCTATACTCATCTCTTCGACTGTTATCGCTCTCAACGTCTGCAATTAAATAAAAGAACCTTAAAAATATGTGAAGGTGTAAAATATTATATGGAAGGGAAGGGACTTTTCCCTCATCAGAATCGTAGAAATTTAAATACTAATACTTCACGCCTGTATTTTGTGTCTGCATTTTTTGTCTGGCTATACCACTGCTAAGGACTTGATGGTATTTATGTCGAATGTATACTTACGTGTGAGTGGTTAGGTTCCCTCCAGGGGTAGGTGGACTTGACGTGGTGCAGCGGGTCGACGGCGGCATGGCGGCGGCGGCCGTACAGCGCCACGCCCTCGCGCGCCGCCTCCGACGCGTACGGCACGATGCTGTAGTTCCACACGTCCGCGAACCACGCCTGCAACAGTTACACGTCATAAATAGAGTCATATACTTTATTTTGTGGAAGAGAATCATTACTTTGTGTATTTCCACTACTTTTAATACATTTATATCTGCAGTTTGGACGTAACCATTTACCTTTTAATGTTTCGGGGCAAAAAAAGTATGTAGTCACGACCGTAACCCAAATTTCTAGACTGACACCTACCTGACTGGCCTCCAAATCCATGGGGCATGCGAGGAAGAGCCGCGGTCCGACAGTGACGTCACTTGAAGAGTGCGCCTCCAGGAAGGCGTTGAGGGCCGCCCACACTCCCGGCAGCCACTCCAGCACCGCAGCGAGTGCGGGCTCGCGCCGCCCCAGGCGCAGCTCTAGCGAGAACAGCTTCCGGCGCAGGTAACTGTTGAGAATTGAATGTCATCCAGCCCATCACTTATGACAGTCCTCATCGCTTCTCATTTCATTCACATACTCATTTGTATCAATACTATTATTTGTTTTTTGTAAAATATACTATTTATACCAATTACATTTTATACTACTTTTTGTGAAATGCATTGTCCTGTCAAGATTTTTAGAAGAAGTTACCGGTGAACAAGACACGAATCCTAAACTATTTTTCTCAGCTCAAGACCATTGGTAACATAAAAAGGCTGTTGGTATTGTATTGTTATGGGAATTGTGGTGGCTGGAATAATTCTTGTCCACAAGCAAAATACGCGCTTATTTGTGGCATTGTGGATAATTATTTCCTCGTTTATTGTATACTGAATTATAACCTCTGTGTGATAGTTATAGTGAAAGCGACCAGAGTTTTTTTTTTATAGAAGAAGCGTTTCACCTTATATTAATTAACCGTTACTCATAGGCATCTGCGACAAGCTAATTTGTTGCAGATGCGTGGCCTGTCTAATGGACAGTGTCTCCACACTTGTCTGAAAAAATGAGGTAAAGCAAACAAGGAAATATCCTTTTCCTATGCATCCCCTCCCCCGTCAAATCCTGTTCTCCTTCTCTTCCTTCCCTTATTAGAAAATGATAGGAAGGGAATAAGGACTAAAATTAGGATTCCGACACCTCACTGTCCTTCGCGCCTGTCTTCTGTGACGTATTGCACCGGTCGAGTCGACCCGTTCTTGCAATAAATGTTATTGTTGCGAACTCTAATACTATTCGGAGAGAGTATTAATAAGAACATTATATTACATACCGTGCTAGGAATCCTTTAACAGGCTCCATGTGGTTGGCGGTGAGCAGCCACCGGAAGTTGTGGTGCAGCTGCAGGTTTGTGGTGTTACAGGTCGCCTGTGACATGGTCCCTGGAAACATAAGCATAAATATTAATAATATAAAAATCAATGTTTGTATGTTTATTTGTTTGTCCTCTATATGCTCAAAAATTGCTCAGATTGTGATGAAAATTTGGTAGGACGTTACGAAGGTTCGTAACCCAAAAAATAAAAAAAAGTGGTCAAAAGTGTTCCAAAGAGAGTGACAGCATAATTCACACATGCCAAATGGCGTAAAAAGGATAGCGGTGTAATTAAAACAGTAAAAAAGAGGACAGCTAGTGTTTATCATTTAAGCTTAATTGTAAACACATGACGAAGCTATGGAAAAAGCGTCCCAATTGGTTCGCTTTCGAGTGAAAGTCGAAAAGTGAAGACTTTTTGACCGCTAATGGCGTATTTGCAACATTTTGTATTATAATTGTTTATTAAAATATTTGGCTTATGGTGTATTTTCGGATGTGATCTACAGACCTATGATGACGGGCATGTTGCGATTGTCGGGCGGCAGCAGGCCGGCGAAAGCGTCGCCGAGCGCGGACGCGTGCTGTAGGTTGTCCAGCAGTACGACGGACGGCAACGCGGCCTCCTCCGCGCCCGCCGCGCTGCACTGCTCCGCGATGTTTGCCAGGTAAGCACGAAGCTCGTTGCACGACTTACGGTCGACACTGTACATAAATACAATTGATTATTATCATAAATTGATTGAATTAATAGATAGAATAATCAAATTAAGTTATTAACGATTTTGGTGATGAAAAAATAAGGTAGTGCAATACCAGTCATTTCTGTACATGGATTATGATTTTTTTATATACTCTTGTTTCTTATATAATTATGAATAGTAAAGTAGTAAAAATATGCAACAAGAACAACTATTGTTATAAAATAGATGTTAATTGTAGCTTACGTACCTATTCTTAGTAAAAAAAACACTTACTTAAAAGTAGCCACGGCTTCAGCGGGATTTCCTCGTCTTTGTGTACGCTGTACATAGAACTCTGCCAGTTTCGCCGCTAAATATGACTTTCCGGTACCGCTTGGTCCGCACAATATCACTCTCCGATGTTCGGATAGCAAGGAAACATATCTGCAAATAAATCGCAATTTAATAATACTAACAAAAAAAAATAATAAATAAATATAGTAAAATTCTCTTTACGTACCTATATACAATATTTTTTGGTATAAGACTATCAAAAGCTAAGCTTCCAACTCCTTGTAAGCAAATATATAAGGTATTAACAGTGCCAATAATATAACCACACGGCAGTAGTTCAGGGAAGCCGATCTCGGGGCCTCTAGTTGCTTCTCCCAGATGATAAGATGTTATAGAATCCGTGTTCAGTCCAAGGTTCGTACCGGGATCTATTCTGGACAAGTAGTCCTTAAATGTCTTCCTAACTATATAATCTAAGTTCTGCCAAGTCGTTTTTCCTGATATATAAGTGTATGCGATAGTGAATTCGTTGCAGTTTATTGTCGAGTCGCTGTTATATACATTTTTGTAAGAATTACTGTGCGTGGACTTATTGCTCTTGAGACTGTTCGTGTTGGATTTGTTGATAGATTGCGGGTATTCTTGGGTTTCTGTTTCCGGGCTGTGATTCTGCGACATCCTGGGCGAGTCGTAGCTCGATTGTTTCTCGAAGTGATTGAACGCGGCCGCCGATTGTTTCGCGTAGAATCTGCATTCGGACTCCGTTAGCGTGTCTTGGACCTCTTCGAAGTATCTTTGGAATGTCTCTGGTTGTCCCAAGTACACCGCTATTGCGATCTTCTTTCCGTCCGTCGTATCACCTTGGCTGTCAGCTACACCTGAGAATATATTTTAACATTATACTTTTGTTTTCATAAAGGTGGGGATATGCCATATTATTATATATGATCCATATAGTCACGTTCGTTCGTGTGTATGTAAGCACAAGTACTAATAAGAGAGTCAGATGAGTTAGAAGTTAGCAGAAATATATGTATGTATGTATGTGTATAATCACACAATTATTATTATATCTTACATATATTTGGGGGCCTAGTCTGCAATGCAAATGCAACTCAAAAACCGGCAAGTGTACATTTTTTTAAATAAAGATTTTCCTATTAGTTAGTTCTGAGATTGTCTTCTTTGTTGTAACATAGTGCGTGCATTACAACATAAAAACTTTATTCCACGGAACTTAGCAGCCGAGGGGTGTTTTATTGTATGCTATTGATTACGAGGGTTCGGTGCTTGAATTAAACACGAACAATAGTTAATAATTTATGACTGATATACATCACAAACCGCCTCAATTTATCATAACATTTGTGTAACAAAGAAGAAACGTAATCAGTTTTATTTACGAAAACATATCAGTGGCCTTTTGCGTGACAACAAAAATAGAAAGAATTCTATTTTTTCGCCCCTACTCGCGTGACTCGAAATATTAATTTTGTGTCACGTTTTCAAACGAAATTATTTTAAGTAAATCTAAAGATAAACTGAAGTACTCATTTGCTTTTTTTTGTTATGTAAATAATAAATAGTTAATCTAAGAATTACTATTTCGGAAAACGATAGTTAAATTTTTCAACTGTAGCAGTTTCATTTGCTAAAATTGTATCTAATTTTTAAATTTTGACGCTTTTATCACCGATAATTACTTACAGTATTAAATCAAACAAGTGAAAATACAAAGGCTAAGTAAATCAGGATTGATGTATCGAATCAGTTGTTGCCCATCCCTTCCTCTTCTCATTTTTAGTAACTAAACCCCTTTTATCCAGCATAAGTTCACGAAAAAACTGGTTGTTGGGTTTGTCTATAGTAAGGTATGTTCATTCCTTATAGTTCATTTACTAAGTACTTAAAGCAATTATGAAGAACATTATAAACCATAACTTACCGATATCAGAGTAACTCTCGCCAATCGCCAACTCTCTGGTCTTCGGTGGCGGTAAGACAGTGTTAATGTCGTAATCGCCACTTAACCTTTCTCCGGTGCTAAGCCCGTTCGTAAATATATCGCTGGAGCCGTTCAAAGCGCCCAAGATAGCTTCGCTGTTCTCGTTCAGTTCGCACACGGCTTTGTTGCCGTATATCGGCTCCACCATACTCGACTTCGGCGAACCTTTCGTCGAGAAGTCCATGGTAGGGGTCGAGGTGAGCGTGCAGTTGAAATCTAGATCTAGAGGTTGTGAATGCATGTCCATTGTTGCCTGCGTGAAGAAAAATATTGCTTTGTAGATATACTATATAAAAGCATCAATACATTTTTGTCTTAAGATAAACGGATGTCTCTGTATGGATATGAGCAAACATTGTATGTCTAGTGAACATACACATGCGTATCACATAATCAAGACAAGGTTGTTCATATTAAATCTTGTAAATTGCGAAGTTTTCTTTTAATATAATTTATGGGACAAAATCTATTAATTACAGATTTACATTTTATCCACCATACGTTGTTCACTAATTAATTCAACCTATATGAAAAGTCAAAGGCAACCAAACAATAAAAGCTATTATCTTAATTTAAGCTTAATATTTTTACCATTAAAGTTGAAATTCCAAAAATAAATTGAGTTCTAAGCTGGTTCCTCATACAATACATTATATTATATCCCCAAATGTTAAATATATACAGAGAATGGCCTTCACACGGTGTAATAATATCTTTTAACCAGTTTTTTCATTAGATCATGCCGCACGCGTCGTTCATATACGAAAGCGTCTCTCAAACAAAATTAATATTGTTTTGCTAGATAGCCTCGATAGTCAGATGAAGATGACACAGATTCAATTTACTTGTGTTACTGATGAGTAAAACCAGAAAGCTTCGATATCAAATCATATAAATTTAAGAGAGAAATATGGTGAATTTGTATTTATTTACTTTTTAATGAATTGGACGAAGAAAAGTTTTTTTTTAATTATTACCGGAAGACTAAAACCATATTCCTTTTCCTATTTATCTCC
>JWHW01017015.1:239653-252489 GCA_000931545.1 Papilio glaucus | reverse complement strand
TTTTTTTAATTATTACCGGATGACTAAAACCATATTCACCAATATTTCATGCTATGGTTGAGGATGATTTTATGTAGAAAGCGACAATTTGAGTAAAAGTACCTACTGTTCCTTCCACAGAAAGACTAGCGATGACTTTAAGGTTGTTTTTAAAATCATACTATTTGTTTTTTTATTATTATTATTTATTTAGTAGAAATACGCAATATAATCAATGCCTATTTTTATTATAACATGCCTTGTTGGGTAGCACACTTACTTAACAAAGATCTTACATTGTTAGCGATCTCATCCCTGTCTAATACAGTCGGAGGCAAGGGTAAAGCCACAAATATAAAGTAAAATGTTGGATGGCTGAGGATGGATATTTTCTCAGACTTTGTATAAAATGTTCCATATTTGACAATAGCTATACGACGAATGACTCGCAGTAAGGGGCGATGACGTAACGGCGACGCGGAAGGTGTGCGGAGAAATATAAGTTTAAAAATATCGCTCGGTCGATCGAAAATTATATTAGCTTATATTATTTGCGATTGACCGAGCGATATTTATAGCTTAAGATGTAATACATCGCAGTGTAAACGGTTCCACGGTGAGCGATTATTTATTTATATCTCGAGATTTAATATAAATTACATTATATCCCATAGTGAATAGCCGATTTAAGATTAAACGATTGCAATTAAAGTAAGAAAAAACTTTAAGAACTTAACAGAAAGACGACGACGACAACGACCACTCATACACATTTCCAACAAGCTAATGACTCCATTGCCTACCTTTAAAGTAAGAGGAGGGAAGGACAAACAAAAAAATATATTTCCTTTTCCTATTTATCTCCTCCCCTGTCAAATCCTCTTCCCCTTCCCATCCTTTCCTTATTAGAAATGGGTGAGAAGGGGAAGAGGAGCATAATTTGGCCACCGACTCAAAACTAACCAGACGAAACGCAGAATACTTCAACCTCACGCTTTCTGTGAGGTCGTGGTATATCACTGGTCGAGCCCGCCTATTCGTGCAACAGATGTTGTTGCACACTCTACCAAAGTTGAAATTGCACTGTTTACCTGATGGGGCTGGTCCGCGAGGCTGAACCGGCGCGGATCGTCGGAAGCGGGCAGCGAGCTCTGACTGCCGGCCAGCGAGCGCGACGTTACCAGCCGCTGCAGACGTTCGTTGTTCTGTTTCAAGTTCAGCATCTCGTTCTGTAGTGAATATAAATTGGTCTTAAATACGGTTGTAAGAAACGACAGCTGGCTATTTGTAAAGGTGATAAGTAAGTAGTAAATGTTATTTATTTTAAATATAGCAATTAATCAAAGTACCAACATTATCTCTTACTTAGGAGATCTGTTATTGTTCTTTTTTTTTTGAGGAAAATAACGACTGTAGAAGACGAAGACCTTCGACGACTGTGAAGAATATTTTTTCCGTCTATTAATAAGACTAATTTTGACAGCCAACAATCAAACGCAACAACTACGGGCTTTGTTCGAAGCCTATATTCAAAAGTGTTTGTTTTTATATTCTTTTTAACACTTAACAAATGAGTACACGATCAGGAATGGATCCGTAGACACCAGTTGTAAACACAGTTGTAAACTACTTAACCAACGGGACATTCTAATCATCTTAAATATTCTAAATTAAAAACCTATATATACCTATATAAGTATTATATAGGTATATATAGGTTTTTAATTTAAATAGAATAATTACCCTCATTTTAATAACAGTATCTTTGAGACTTTCCAGTTGATGCGCAGAGCTCAGCGCTTCCAGTCGTATGTCAGTTAGCACCAAATCCTTCTCTCTTAACTGTCTCTTCAATTCATCTACTAATCCGGAATCGTCTGGTTTATCTAAAAAGAAATATAAATAATCAATTGAGATTTTTACAGTTATTTACTACGTATAATTAAGACCAAGGACTTTCTTGACTCAGTGATACTATAATACTGTTTTTCCTGTACTTTTAAATAAACCAAGGACATTTGTAGAGGGCTTAAAAACTGAATTATTATGGTTATGTTCAATATTTATAGTTTTTTTAGCCGAATGGCGGAATCTAACCGATGACTTTATGTTCGGTAGTCCGTACCCTTGGGCTATTGGCGCTTCAGAAACTCAGAAAATTATTCTAATGCCATAGATAATAAAAGTAATTCATATAATATGAAAAATAAACGTCGTTTGTTTATATTTCTCACATACAGCAATTGCTAAGTAATACAGCTTTCTCTCATCCAATTTCTCCAAGGGTCTTTGTCTATCGGCAATACTGAGTGTGCAAACAATACGCACACCGCAAGTATATTTGCTTGTAGACTTTGAATTGTATACATATAATTTACATAGCAATGTTGTGTCTATTTGATATCGTGAAAGTGACACGAAATGTAATGTAATTAAAATTGAAAAAACAGGAAATAATGTTTGAAAGGCGTAAACTTTGACACTACTGAACCGAATTTAAGCATTATTTAATTATTAGAAAGCTATATTATCTTAAAGTAACTTGTTTGTCGTGAAATATTGATAGCCAAACAAGCGACGAATACGGTACGAATGGTGTACTGGAAAAAAATGTTTCGTAATGTCTCCGTCTGGCAAATTATAAACTAGAACAAATCTTTCCATTTTATTTAACAACGTAATTATTCAATATCGAAGCTTACATCGACGACGACTAAAAACACAAAGAACGGACGTAGGATACATTAATATCCGCGAAAAACATTACCCTCCTGATGTCAGGCAAAAAACAAGACAAAATGTATAGACGTGTACATTTTATCTAATTAATCTATATTTAGGAGTACGAGAAGTATGTTGACGATCAGTTACGGCACAATCAAGACAAAGTTAAGATTGTGAGGATTTTTTAAAATAAATTACCTTTGGTTTGGTCATCAGTCTTAGCAGGACACGCAGCCTTGTCTTTAGTATCAGGCAAGGCTTCGTGAGAGTGTTCCAGACTATTCTCGTTGCTGCCCTCCCGGATGGTGTGAGGGTCGTCGTAGTGGTGGGAGCCTGACGAGCTGTCCTGTGATGACAGCTGTCCTAGCGACGAGTGCTTCGCAGTCTTTGATATCTTAGCGTTCCTTGAAAAGGCCTTTGTGAAGGACGAGCGTAACTGTAATGAAAAAGGTCAATTAGGAAATTGATTGATTGAAACAAGCAAGCGGTTTTTACCTGATATAAGTGACCGCTACCCATAGGCATCTGCAACATGCTAATGAGTTGCAGATGCGTTTCATGAAAAAAGGAGGGAACGGACAAGAAAAAGGGTATTTCCATCCATCCGATCCCTCCTTTGTCAAATCCTCTTCCACTTCCCATCCCTTTCTAATAAATAAGGGAAAGAGGACAAGATTTGGGCTTCCGTCACCTCACTCATCAGACGAAACGCGATTAATTCTACTAAAAAAACGAATAATTTTACTTCACGCCTGTCGTCTATGAGGTCGTAGTATTTCACGCAACTGATGTTGTTGCGGGCTCTACGACTGGCGTGGAGTTATTTGCGTGTTTTATAATGTTCAGAATATTAATGAAGGCCATAATAACGATATGTATTTCCATTTCGATTGTTTAATAAAAATCAGCTTGATCATTAAAAATAATGATTGTCTTACACTTAACGATTCTATTATGATACACGTTCGTGACTTTCTTTTATGTAATAAGTGAGATCATATAATTTGAATAACATCCACTCAGATGGACCTGCGACCAAGATGTCTTATTACATCAATAAATAACGCACTTATAATAATGATTTTAAATTTATTATTTGCACTTAGAACTGACAGCAAAAAATATGAAATATATGCAATTATTGATAAATTGGTATTCTGCATTAATTATAGTTGTCAGTATTATTATTTAAAGAAATAAATAAGCATATACTCCCATGACACAAAGGGGTAGTAGTCTCAGCACACCCCTCCCACTCCTACATCCCTATTTCTAATCATGCACGCTCGTCGGCCCTTTACTACGGCTTAGGCCCTAGGCCTATACTTTTATAATTGTCTTTCTTTTGTCGTCGTAGTTTCAGCCGATATTCGTACACTGCTGGACGTATGCCTCTTCCACTGATCGCCACAAAGATCAGTCCCCCCCCTGCCGCTCTCACCCAGTGGGCAACAACCTTTTCCATTTTTTTCTTTATTTATTAGGGACTTTTGTCTTAAAGGACATGTCAGTCCCATTGTTTCTTGTATACTAGTAACTTATGCACTAACATTTTATAGTGATAAAATTAAAATTAAACCTAATAACACTTCCTTATACGCGTATTATAAATACACAAACTTGTCCCGGTTATCGGTCCGTCATGTGGGAGGCCTACCTTTCTTTAGTATTTAATTTAATTATATTTGTTGTAAGATTATGAATACCATTAATTAGAACGGTACACATTCAACGCCCCGTCTTGGAACAAGTTAAAAATTACGAGACGCTAATTAAGACATAAAAACGATTAGTTTATAATGAAGATTAATTACCCATCCTTTCTTCTTGTGCTTCTTGTCGTGCGGCATTGACGACCCACTACTTAGGCTGTTGATACTGGACACGCTGTCGGTGGAGAGGTGGCGTGTGATCGCGCCGTTACCGGTTTGTACATTACGCTGCGGCGAGGATTGTGGCGCTTGTGTGCACGCCGGCTCCTGGTTACAATAAACACACGTTAACAACAACTTTGTCAAACCAATATCTGCTATGCGAAAAAGTAAATTGTGACGCAGCGGTTCTTATTTGATAATTATAAACTCTAATAAAAACACATAAGGTCTGTAGTCTGTCCAAGACCGACTACACTATTTAGACTGTAAACTAGTTTGTCTGTTTATGATGAACGCGTACTACGCACGGACAGTACATAATTAATTCTAATATTAGTTGATAAACTAGCAAATGTCGTACGTTAGAAATGATTATTTCCTAAAAAATGTATTTCATTTTTCTAATAAGGTAAATTGAGAAGCCATAAAAATCTTATTCGATTTCTCCTACATTTCGATTACGAAATATCGAGTAGTAGTACTTTAGTTGTTGCACAGTCAGGCTGCCGCAAACTCGAAGCTAGCTCTGCCTCTAAAGCTAAAAATATTTTATATTCTTCTTAAGTTACTCCTTTATTTCTCTAATTAAGTTATCAATATGGATCTCGTTTACATTTTCATAAAAAAACGGTCAAAGATATATACCGTTACATATCTTTGACCGTTTTTTTATGAAAATGTAAACGAGATCCATACTGATCACTTAATTAGAAATATTTTTTGCCTTTTTTGTTTTATAGAACAACGTGATTCAATATTGTCGTTGGGGTCATCGCCTTAGCACTTGGTCCGTTACGAAGGTATATTTGTTATATCAATGTATTCAGCGTTTTTTTGCGTCAGTATTTTTAAAACATGCAATGTTTTTAAGTCCAATCATATCAAATCATTGAGTTGGTTAAATTTTGTCAAATAAAAAAAAATACATATATTCTAACTTTTTTTATTTAACTTAATTAAATAATTAACTTTTTTAAACGAGCAAGCGGTTCATCCGTTGATATAAAACCGCTACCCATAGGCATACCAGACAGAGGAAGGGGTAAACATTCTTTACTTATCAAAAAGTATGGAAAGGAGAAGAAGACCAGAATTAGGCCTCCGGTACCTCACTCGTCTGACGAAAACCAGAGTAATTCTACTTCACGCCTGTCTTCTGTTAGGTCGTGGTATTTCTCCGGTAGAGTCGGCCCATTCATGCAACAGATGTCGTTGCGGGCTCTACCACTGGTTAAAAGACTACTAACTATTTGAATTATAATAGAAAAACTAAAAAAAGTAAATTATATTTCTGAGACGATCATAACACGTAAAAGTATCAGAAATAAACAAGAGAAATCAATCGTAAACAATATATTCGTTAGTCCCTTTAATAAGGACGTTTTACACCACGATACATTTAAATTGACATAAATGTAGTGAATTAATAACGTGATCAAATGTCACTAGCCTCTCAACGTTTCGAATGTGGAACGAGAACAGATTTATTGATGGCCAATTTAACGCAAAGGCGACTCGTGTGTTATCTGTGCAGTCGGCGAGCCAATAAACCCGCGAAAGTTATCGGGCACATCATTAATAATAGTCTACACTACAGATTAAACATGAATTATGTGCATTTTAATTGAAAATCTACTAACGTTTATGACATGCGACTTTGAAATGAGTTCATCATTAAACTATATTATGAAAACTTTGCATATTTACTTATAACAACAATGTACATTGATGATAATGTCTTATATATGACTCTCCCTTAGTGGATTGGGCCTGTGTCAAGTGGTTCAATGTACACTGTTTAACGATAGTCGTCATAAAACGTCAGGTTCGTTTTGACAGCTGACAGCAGGACAGCAGGTGGTTGTGACCCGAAATATAGGAAACCAGATTACTTAATTATCACAATAGATTAGAAGATTTTTTTTACTTTGAGCTTGTTTGTATTATTTTCAGTTTATTAAGACATCCGATAATGATTATATTTGTACACTATATTGTCATTACCTGTCCAGTGACATTAACGCCATCGGCACGTATTCCCATAGATTGCATATGGGCTGTGGTAAGCCCCGCCTGGATTGACTGCTTGCGCAGCAACTCGATCGTCTGACGCAGCTCCGTTAGTTCCGAGTCCTGGTGAACAGTTACAACTAGGAATTAACTCCATATCAAGTCTTAGAGCGTCTATTGAATCTATAGCATTTTCTTGTACACTTTATCTTCATTATACGGCTACTTAATATTATTACGGAAATGAAATAATTAGCAATATTTAGGAAAGATAAGTACAAATTTTGACGTTTTCGCGCAGCCGCAGCGGTAGCCTGCAACATCAGTTGCACGAATGGGCATGCCCGGTCGGTGAAATAAAACGACCTCACAGAAGGCGTGAAGTTGAAGTAATCTTCGTCTCGTGTGATGAGCGACGCGACGAGCGAATTTTAATAAATAATAAATAATTCTAGTCCTCTTTCCCTTCCCATCTTGTTGAAAAATCATCTTTGTTCTTCAGAGAGAAGGCCTCGCTTTTCGGGGATGTCTATGGGTCATCTAATATCAGGTGAACCGCATATTCGTTTGCCACCTTTTTATCAATGGAGTAATAATTCAAGTTGTTTTTAGTGCAAATTTCATTTTCAGATCTATTGATAGACTAATTGAATAGATTTTATAGTATTTAGGTACCAAATATTTCATTAGATAACCTAGCATCATTCATTGGTAATCAAATACGTTTGAAAAATTTACGATATTTTAAAACCAGTATTTATTAACTATGCGCATCGATGATCAAATTTACGCACATCTCTAGCTATAACTAATCTCCCTGCAAGTGCAAGGTAATATAATATTAGGCAGTTGTAAAATGATTGCATAATTTATTTTCTAAAGTAAAGGTATAAAAAGTTGCGTCCAATAAGTAAATTTAGAAACAAACTAGATTTAAGAAAGTTGCAACTTCCGTAGTGAGATGGAAAAAATAAAAAGTAAATAAATTGAATATACATACGTGAAACTACATATGTGAATCCGGATTAGAGTTTCTCACTGGTCCCTACAAGAGCTTGTTTAATCGCATGTTAGGTTTCTACTGCAGATAGTTTTTGTTAATGCTGTATAACGAGCAGATTTCGCTACGAAATGAATTCTAGATTTTCTAAATCGTGTCACTGGACCGATGGACTCGACGTTATCAAGTTATTTATTTTTAGAACCGCTATGTGTTTTATAACAAGCTTTTCTAATATCTATTCACTTTACTGGTTGCCTAATGCATGTTAAAAATTGCAATTAAAGGTTAAATCTTTACTACTACATGCTAACCATAATAAACTTAATACACCATCTTGTTAAATGATTGATATCGTATTCTGAAAGGAAGAAAGGAAGAAGATGGATGAAAAAAGATTATCTGACTTCCAGGCAAAAAAAAAGACGTGATGAGATTGAGACCTTCTGAATCATGATGTTTCAATTCTGAAGAGAAGGAAGGGATATTTTGAAAGGCATATCAATAAAGGTGTAAGATAGGGCTGTGTAGCATCCCTGTGGCTGATCAATCTCTTTATGGATGATTGTTTAAAAGCTTTGAAAAATGAAGATTGTGGATTAAAGATGGTGGTAGTTGTAAAATATGTTTTGTACGATGATGCTGAGTTTAATGTTTGGAAGTGAGACCTGGGTTTGACAGGAAAAGTATGTTAGTAGAGTTAAATCCCGTTGATATGCTATTCCAAAGAAGTACGTATATTAGGCGTGACGTTGAATAATAGGATTAAAAAATAGCGTTATAAGGAAAAAGTTTTGCTCAAAAGTGTATGTTATGACAATAATAAAGAATGCTTCGTTGGTTCGGGCATGTTAAAAGAATGAATGAAGAAAGAGTAACGAAATACATTTATGTTTCATAGGTGAGTGGCAGCGTTGCCAGGGGTTGTCCAAGGAGAAATTATATCGATCAGAATAGTGACAGACTAAAGAAAGGCGATACCAAAAATATCCATAATCTGCCTAACCCTCTGGGTTACGGGCGTGAGCGCATATTTATATTGATTTTTTTATTCTGGAACTATAATTACAAAATGATGTTATACCTAAATAAATCAAAAAAATCATTTGTATTGAAATGTGGCGAAGCTATAATGACAAGACTGATTTATACAACTACAACTTAACACTTGTTAATTTATCAAAATTTATTATTGATTTAAGCGTTCATTTAAAGGATATATCCTCAAAGGGATTTGTAACACACTATCCCAACATTACTCCATTATATCTTCTTAAATGTCTTAGTCTTGAACTTTAAACCTTACTAACAGTCGAATTGGGACGTCGATGCATGCAATTTGATTTAATATTTAGGCTGTACGTATTATGAACAAGGCCGTACATGTGATTGATATACTTCGCTCAAACGTGATATATAAAACGTGTATATTTGTCATTGTCAAATAGTAAAGATCGTCATTTTATGATCGCACTAGCCATTGACTATTTGGCTTCTGCAGTTTATCTATCTGGAAATGTCAAAAAAATCACTTCGATGATTTGATCAATATCCAATCTCTTTGCAAAATAGCTTGTAATAATATAAACTGAGGAAGTTCAGTCTGATGGTGACATATTAAGCACGAAGTTACGGTAGCCAGCAGTGTATCTATAAGTCTGAATAAGAAAACAATATCTTCAATTCATAGACTGCTATTATTTTTTTCATTGTTAGAGCGTTAAAACCTACTGGATTACTCTCATAGGTTTTATTTCACTTAGGATCATTTAAAAGTGTGATATATGCATACAAATATGTGTAGTATGTAGCTACGTTATTACAATATTGTAAGCGGATAGCATACCTTTCTCTCAGCTGTGGCCGTGAGCTGCTGGAGACGCTGTGTCATATTCGAGAGGCTTTGCTCGAAAGCAGACACCACGTGAGCCTGAAACAAGGAAAAAACATGTATAAATATATGCATGCTGCTTATTAATGAAATCCTACTACATAATAATAGAAACATTATAAGAACATTACTTGTCAACAAATTGAAGTCGTAAGACTACAATTTGTTTTGTAAGAAGGGTGGGAATGGTGGCGTGTTAACATTATATGTGCCTCATATGTATGTCGATCAAACGCACGACGAAATCGAGATCGTTGGAAGAGATTACGTAAGCACTATGACGATGATGTATTTCAATGCTAGAGCATTATGAAAATTTACAATCCTCAGCATTTTGCTCAAAAATTGTCTTGAATTAAAAATTAATTTTATTCGTTTAATACGTGTTTAATGTTATACTGCGAAATTTGTGACTACGAGAAACAAAATTGGTATTGAAAAGTAACAAAGAATACATCCCAACTTGTGTTTATGCCCTATAAAAATGGGTTTAAATAATAAATTAAGAGACGTAAATAAATTAACTTGTATCCAATAAAGATACTATTAAATTAGAAAGCGGACTTGTAAAAAGCCTTTTCTCGGTACTCCATGTGTGTGGCACGTCACCTGATGATGACTGCAAATTGAAAACTTTTTAGCAAAAACTAAATAACCTACTAACCACTTGCGTGCGGTACATCATGAGTTTAAGTCTTTCTCCAATATTTTAAAAGATCGAAAAAGACTTGCAATGAAGCTACTCTGTGGCAAGCAAGTCTTTTTCGAAAAGAAAATCAACTTTCGAAAACTTTTAATCCACAATGGGTTAAGTTTTTAAATTTCACTCGGATTTTCATAACAATCGGAAAAAATACATACTCGTATATAAACGTGTCATATATTTATACTAGCAACGCCTATTCCCTCTCGATAAATAATTTTCAAAATTAGTGCATTAGTTTTTGAGTTTATCCGGAACAAACAAACAAGCAAAGTGTTGTCTTTATGGTACTACTAGTATAGATACATTAATACATAAAACATGTTTTAAAAATTAAAAATTAAAATATAATTTTTATACGCCGCTTCGTTATATTTTAATAATGTTTGTAACTTAGCGCTTAAGATAACCCCAAGAAACTGCGGTTGAAACCTTAGATAAGTCCGTTAGTACTTTGTTGATCAAACTACTTGCTTTCGATTTTCTCGTGGCGTCAATTCAATTACCTAACGCTTAATTAAAAGAGAGACAATTATAATAAAATCTTTACTCTCTGCTGCCTCTATGTTTCTTTCATCGTACCCGGCCCTTGAAGCATAATTACATTATACAGTTTCACTTTCAGATTGTTACGTGAAATAATTAACTTACGTTTATTATATACACCTGTATTATATCATTGAATTAATTAGAAAAGAATTTCTTAAGCGAAGTATAAAAGAAAAACTATCGAAGTTAAAAGTTGAGCAATTCCTTTATAAAATAAAAGAGATTTATCAATTATTATAGAACATTGGTTCAGGTATCCCTCGGGTAGGATTAACGAAAATAAAATTGCAGATATGAAGACCCTAAAAGTTACAATGAAAACAAAGCTACAACAACGACAGTATCTTCGTTTGTATTTTTTCGTCAGCCTTGACTAATGTTTGAGTTAATTTTATAATACGTTACTATATTTTCATGTGTATCCAATATTTTGCATTGTAATAACCTCATTGCACGTATAAAATGGAAGTTAATTTCGCCAGAAGCATTATAGATGGCATCGAAAACATCCCACAAGAAAGAACATACACCTTATTTACATACCATCAATGGTGTCCCTTAGTATGCTGCACCTCTCGTGATAAGCCATAGGCCACGGTAAGCTAATCATGTGGCTGCTCGCATCTTTTTTACAAGTACCGTCGTTACCGTTATTTCATCGTACACAACTTCCGGAAGTCATCAATACACGTTGTCCGGGATTCAATCTGAGATCTCCATATTTGGTGTCGGTCCATCTCTCTTCTATGATAAGATCGACGAAAATGTCAGATGCCTCGTATTGAGGACTGTGTCTGACAGACGGAAATACGTTCCGTTCCATGTATGGTATAGAAGATGAAATTGATAAAATTTCAATTGAAAAAAAAACATTACGAATACAAAACGAAACGAAAATAAATTATAATGAACGCACATTAAGAACGGTTTATTTAAAAACCCATAACCATGCATGCAATAAAAAAAAGAAACGCGTAATAGCGTAGATACTATTTTATACCAAGTTAAAACTAAAATCTGTATCCATACAAATATCATTTGTGTATTTGAGTAGGTTTCGGATGGTTTCTACCAACAATTTCACCGTGTAGGTAGAGTTGTAGTAGTTGAGTGTAGGACTTTTTGAATTTAACGACTAAGTTATTTGATCTTTTTTCCATTTTTAAATAACTTGCTGGAGCTTTGGAGAGGATAACGTCTGCTCGGCCTGCTATTAAATAAAACTTATCAGAGATAACTAAGTATACAACTAGTCTAAGCTTCTTGCTATTATCTTTTCTGAGAAAGAACTCCGGCTAAGAGATGTTTAGAGTGGCCGGAAGCTCTTATTATATACTCATAACAAACACAAGGTATATTTGCAGCATCGGCTACGATAATAATGTTTGAAGTGGCTTCATAAGAACTGTTTATGTCCAGGCTATCTATATATCCGTTAGGCTTCGCATATTAAGCAAAGTAACACGCGATCTTGTTACAGATCAAACACCTTTGTTTTTTTTTTTAATTGGATCTTAAATGTATCTGTTCGAACTATACCGGTAGATCGCTGAAAATCAGTGTCGTGGATCCCACGAACCAAAAGGACAGCGCTCAGCATATTGAGCGCTTTCCTATTCGTTTTTTATTTTCTATTTCTATTAAAAAGAATAAAGTTTTTATTTATTTCTTTCTAAATGCACCAGAAGACATCACGTCAGTACTGCAGGCTTGTGACATTCCTTGTCTTGAACATGAATTCACGATATTTTACTATGAATATTAGTGAATAAAAATCAAAACATGCAATACAAACTTAAAATAACATCATACGTATTACAAACAATAAATAAACAAAACCTATACAAGAAGGTTTCGAACAAAAAGATGAAGTCATCGTCACGTCTGTCAATTTATAAACAAATCAGTCGCTCTTTGGATTTATTAAATAATAAACAAGATGATAGTCTAAATTATTTACGTATAAAAAGTACACAATCTTCAAACGTAACTAAACTATCTACTCTTGAAGAAATGACAATAGGCCTCAAAATGGTGATTACTCTCTTGTACATCACATATTAAAATTACTCCATATTTCCGTTGGTCGTGTATCACCCGTGAACG
>JWHW01017015.1:225574-238499 GCA_000931545.1 Papilio glaucus | reverse complement strand
TCTGTCAATTTATAAACAATTCAGTCGCTCTTTGGATTTATTAAATAATAAACAAGATGATAGTCTAAATTAGTTACGTATAAAAGTACACAATCTTCAAACGTAACTAAACTATTTACTCTTGAAGAAATGACAATAGACCTCAAAATGTAGATTACTCTCTTGTACATCACATATTAAAATTAATCCATATTTCCGTTGGTCTTCCGTTCCGTTCTTTTTTGTGCCTGTTACTGCAAGGAGAAGGTTTTTGAAAGAAAAAATTAAGATAGTTGCGTGGAAAATTAGATATTTATGAAAACCTAACGAATATATTAACTATACGTGTTTGACAGTTCGAGCGTATTGTTTTGGATACATGTCAATTTAATAGTTATTCCTGATGAGAGTTGGCGTCAGGCAGGCGGCAGGCCGTAAAAAGTGTAGCCAAAACTTATACAGGGTGATCGAACGCCACATGGATGGCAACTAGCTTAAATATTGGAAATAGCACATACTGTGTTAAGGAGATTTTGCTTTAATTTTAAAAACAATAAATTCTGCATTTAAGGATTTATGAAAAATCGCTTGTCTTAGTCGGGAATCGAACTGATTTTCATAAATCCAAAAATGCAGAATTTATTGTTTTAAAAATAAAGGAACGTCTCCTTTATACACAATGTGCTATTTTCAATATTTAAAGTAGTTGCCATCCATGTGGCATCGATCTTTTCACCCGGTATACACAGTATAGGACTACTGTCATACTGTACTGTGTCGTACAAGGGCAGGGAGCTGATGATCAATAGTTAGGAAAAAAAGAAAACTACCACAAAATTTTGTTTAACATATTTTTAACAAACAAATTGTCATGTATTTGGAAAACGATTTTGTTTAAACTAAAATGCACGGCGGGTAAAACTTCGAGGCACAGCTAGTTATTAATAAATAACTTATCAAAAAAGGAAGTAACAAATTCTTAAAACATATTTGTTATGATATATTGATAAAATAACTAAAACAACTTAAAATTGATAAAACCATATAGTTGTTATAACCAAATAAGAATCAGCTACTGTTTTACAATGCGTATTCGTTAGTAGTATGAGTTACTCAGGTGAAATAACGGTCGCACCATCTGCCGCGTTGGTTCAAATAGGTCCAGATAGAGGGTCAGAGCACTTAAATTGTGTTTACTTTCGACGGCTTGTATATATGTATTACCTTATAATGGTTCAATTGCCGTATATTTTTTATCTGTAGCAAGAAAATATGAGTTCTTTGTTTTCTGTTATCTTTGTTTTCACACTCATACAGTGAAATGTGAACGTTTAAGTCATACATTCGTATTTATTATGTATTAAGGATATATACATTTTTTACACTATATACATATAAGAATACATAATTGTTAAACATTTAAAAAATAATACAGGTATATAAAAGAGAAAATGAACAATTTAGGGAAGTTTATACGGCTCGTCATTAAACGTAACACGTATCGAGTTTTGTAACGCGAGATGACCGCAAGTGGCCACCGTACTGTGCCTTTGTCCGCATACTCCGCGGCTCGAATCCAGGTCGACTCCACCTCGATAATGATTCGAATTGCTCTCCCGTGTACACGACAAACGGACCGGTTGCATGGCTATGATGACAGAATAATTACTGACGTCAAATTGTATCGTAGGTATGCTATCATAAACGTTAAGTGGGTCGAGATTTGCTTTTATATGCCTGTTACGAGCCGACGACAACTGAGAGATGACTTAATGACGCTATTTGTATTATGTTATATTTTGTTCGATGATTCCTTGTTTTCATGATGTAACTTCTACGACACAGTGTCTCTAGTACCAAGTTGTCAGGCAATCCATTTAAAATCTTGGGAATGTTGAATAAAACTACTATTACGGATTTTTTGCGTTTATTTTACGATTTAGTTCCTGACGTTTCCAGTACTTTATCAGTTTACCAGTTTATGGTCACGGGGCGACTGAGGTGTCTAAAGCCTCAATGTCAAAGTTCTTAGTAAAAGCGACCCCTCTTATTACTGTTATTATTTTTGCTCCGATCTATGCAGAATGAGCTCACAGTATCTTGAGATATTGCAGTTGTATGTTTGGTTTGTCATATAATTTATTACTCCAAGCAGGTGGTTGTAGGTACCCCAGTAGTTTTATTCCAATGTGTAGGTTTCGGCGTAAATGTAAGAAATCGTTGTTCTTGAGACTGACTAAATCCATAAACATAGAACTACTAAAGGCGATTTAAATTACCTCTACATCATAAATCAGTTTAATAGTAAATCTCTAATCTTTATTTACTCTCGATAATAAAGGAAATAGTGGCAAAAGATACGAATAAAATCAACAAAAATAATGTTGTGTTTGTAAGAAGTTGACCTCGTCGGTGTATTACTTGATAAATTAAAGAGACAAATAAAAATAATTCTCAATGTGCTTTCAAAAACCCAAACATATTAGATATTACTTCAAGTTTATATAGTATCTCAACATCATTAGCAGAGACAACTTGCAACATCTTTATCCGCATCTATATTTCATCATTATGAAGTTGTCGACTTCGTCACTTTTATTTTCCTTAAATAAACAATTAAACAAGAATTTAAAAACTAATTACTAAAAATAATTAAAGGAACATATGCCTTAATCGTTACAACATATTTGCCGGGCCGGTTGACCTGGTTAGTAAGATACTTGCTTTTCACGCCGCGGGTCATGGGTTTGATTCCCACCAAGGACCACATTTGTGCGCATGAATATGTCTGTTTGAGTCTGGGTGTAATTATCTATTTAAGTATGTATTTACGAAAAAACAATTAGTACATGTAGTATATCAGTTATCTGGTTTTCGTAGTACAAGCTCTGCTTAGTTTGGGATCGGATGGCCGTGTGTGAATGTCCCAGGATATAATTATATTTAGATAACCGTGTAAATTTCCGGCTTTATTTTTCCGCGGAGGGTCGGGAGCGCAGGATTCTTTGGTTTAATTATATTATGTACTAGCTGTTGCCGGCGGCTTCACACGCATTCCTCAAGGACAATTTTTGAAAATACCCCAAATTTTTTCTAGTAATAAATACAGCCATGTTATTCAGGGATAATTCGAATAGTGAAAGAAATTTTGAAATCGATCCAGTAGTTTACGAGTTTTTTCGTTTTCATCTTCATATTATCTTAATTAAGATGTACTTACGTAAAGTACTATATTGGAAATTGACTGAAGGAAGATAGTATTAAATGAGCCCGTTAACTATAAGAAGTAGAAGAAGCTATATGTGTGTCAGAAGCGTGCTAAGTAGATATCCAAAATCTTTACCTACCTCTGGATTAGTAGCTTGAAGGTGTATTTAGTTTTGATATTATACTACTCTGAAGAAAAGTAAGTTAAAAGCCATTCAGTAATCGCATCACACACTCTATACAATTTCATTGTTTTTGTAATGCGATGAATAAATAAATATTTATGGACTGTTATGTGAGTCATCAGAATATATTGCTGCGGCGGTGTTATTGGCCGCGGGCGCGCTGGACACGGGACCCTTTGTTTGCGACGTCCCAGAAACGCACTCAGCGAAATTAAAGAGGGTATCCACTGTCGGCACTATCGTATTTTTATTTAAAGTTCAAACGTACCGCCTTGGCTTCGTTATACAATTACTAATGGTCGTTCGAACCCTCGACTTGTTATTCTATGAACGTTACTGTACTGACGCTGTGAGTTTTATTACTGCACATAATTTTTTATAAAATATATGTATATACAAAAAAATAAACCTGGTGAGTGGTGATATATCAACGTACGTACAAATTTTCTTTTATAATGCGTTAGTTTTTTTTTTATTCGAACCGCTGAGGGTCTTAAAAGAGTCGAAATACGAAAGCAATTTATAGTGTTAACAGGGTTCAGCTTAGGCTGTATAATTGTCGGTTGAATTAAATTGCACGGCGGGCTCAGCTTGTAACCCATAGCAGAAAAGTTTTATACACAATTCTTTTTATATTTTGATACAAAAAACAAATTAGGAATAATGTTACTTATGCAGTAGTAAGGTACAAGTTCTATAATCCATATAATTAAATAACAGGTGTTAAGTAGACTCCAACTCGAACATTAATAGTTCGTTCACAATATGGAAGTTTCGTTACAAAAACATATAAGAATTCCAACATTGTCGGAAGAAAAAACCATCATACATTTTAATTACTATTTTATAGGCAATTTTATTAAACGGTTAAGTATAAAATGATCTTCTTCATAAAACATTCACCTGCTCGTCGCGTCGTTTGTCTACATTGTTCAACCAATTAAGGTAAACACACATCGTCATTAATAAATAACTGAGATCGACCTTCTGCGCGTGCGTCCAACAAGAATAAACCAGGATTATTTTAATGTACACGTAAAACAGCACAACATATATGTCCATTCAAGATGTTATGTTGTATGTGTTATGTTCCATTCAACATATACGTACAAAAACATGGAATTCTTACGTTTGTATTTGCCTAGGAACTACATAGAGTAGACAGGTGTATGGTTATTATACTAAATTAATCAGCAGATGTGTGTACGCTAGCAGCCTGTTCTTTTTAAACAGCCTAATTAAAAACGAATCCTGTTAGAACTTTGTAATGACGAAATAAAAGAAAAATATCAAAGTTTCATGGCTGGCTAGTCAACGTTTGTATATGATAATAATGAAAAAAAAAATAAGCATTACATATTTTTTTGTCATGATACTTAAATATTTACACAAATACAACAAATTTATTTAGAACTGTACTCGAAACGACGAGAGTATATATAGGAAAAATAAATACGAAAAAAAACCGTTAAAATCAGTTCCCTGTTCATATGGTGTTAAGCGACTAGTACTACCTATAAATGTCCGAAGAAAGACGGTGAGGAAATGAAATGAGAAGATAGGCAAGGAATTAGGCATCGAATTTAAATATCTTTTAAAGCCGCAAATTAAGAAAAAGTTCTAAGTTTAAGAAACAGCATTTTTTCTTTGAACCTTTATCTCATTATTACAGATATTCTTTTTGTTTTGGGATCTTGGAACGCAACCCTACAATCCTATTCAAATTACATTCCATATTCGCGGTTTCCGTATTCACGGCATATGTACCGAAAGTAACCCTCGTAAATAAGGAAGTTTTACTCTACGTAGATTTATAATTTTTCGTTACTTGGCATGTTGGAGGTTAGTTATGTGTGAGTGATTGTACTAAGCCGAACGCGCAGGTACACATCTCTATCCGTTTAGTGCGGGTACAATGCCCTCGCCCATAGTTATTATGGGGGGCACGCAACGCGTGTTGTACCTTAATAGATAGCATTTCAATTTTGTGCTATGAACAGCAGCGCCTCTAATTAATTAGGTAATTTTGTTTGTAAGTAAATAAAATACGCTCATTTTTTCCACATAATTTTTTTTCGTATTCTATTTTTAAATCTATATCAAGGCAAGGAGAAATTTTAATATTCTGAGAGTATACAACGGAATTCAACGTTTTTTTCATCGTTAATATATTTTTAATAATGTAATGTGCGCTGTGCAGTATATCTTAACTAACCCTTGTTACGTCGGGTATGAACAGATAGGCAGTATGTATATAATAAAAAAGTATACTGATTAGCATTTGCGTTCAAAAGGTATAATAGAATATATTATTGAGGTTAGAGCATCCCTAACTTTTAAATTATGCTGGTCCTGGATTCAATTCCTAGGCCATACTAAAATAGAATCAATCTCTCATCACAATTGTGATAATATCAGTAAAAATCGGAAAGCAATTGCTACCTCTATCTATCCCAGTATGGTTAAAAGACGTCAGAGTTTATTTATTTTTATCTTCATGTGTATCGTAAGTAAATGCCATGATATAACTGAAGCATGTATATAAGTGTTTCGTCTTCACCACGTGTTGTAATACAGATGTTTTTGCTGTACACAAAAGAATAACTATTAACGCGACGTTTTTATGAATACTTCTTAATCAATAACTCTTTATGAGCATTATGTTAGAGAGTTTATGCAAAAACTTTAAAACGTTTTAGTGCTGTTCTAAAGAACTTAATTAGACATACTAAACATCATATTTTGGAAACATGTTTTCATGTGTTCAGAAGTCACTAGTATCCATCTCATAGTCAAATAAATGTCCAGATTGTGGATGTGGACTGTCTCCTAACCAACTCGTATCGTAATGCAAACATAATTTTAAAAACATCCTCATAAAATGGTCACCCTAGTAGCAGAGAGCTAATTCTTGTTTGCACTAATAAGCAAACTATGAAAGCCGAAAGGGAGAGCAAATAATTATAGTCCAATATAAATTGTAACATTAGCACAAAAGGTAACATGAAATATGATATGCACGGAACGAGCCCTGCGAGAAAATGAAGTTAGAGGCGGACGCTGTGAAGAAAGTGTGCCGATTCGAACAGCTCACCGCTGTGAACCATATTAGGTACGCCACTTTGCGAAGCCCTGTTCAGATTACGGCCCATTCAGTTCTAAAGTTAATCGAGGTGCCCCACGCAAGTCATATCGATGCGATTAATCGAAAGCCTTAACAACTAAACAAAAATATACCTTGTTTCAGAACAAGATGTGATTTTTGCAAAGGTGTTTACGTTAAAATTCGGATATTCCAAAATATTTTCGAAAAACAACTTTTTCTCATATTACCTTATAACATTAGTTATACATATTGCACAATTTCACTTCACTTTATCTCAAGATTTTCACAGAATTACAACATTTCCGATGAAAGTATAAAAAGTGTAATGGCCGCCATGTATGGCAAATGAAGTTTGTGTGCTTACAACAATAATATCTTGTAATGAAACAAGGTATAATAAATTTATTAAAACAAAGATTAAATGTTGAAATGATTTTCTAGGTAATTTAGAGTAATCAATGAAAATATCAGATCGCAAGTTTAAGTACAATATTTAAATTTTGTCGCTAACATTGTTGTTAGCTATTCTACGTTGTCGTAGAATATAGCATATGCTTAAGAAGGCTTATAACTACTTAACTTTAGATATACTAATCTAATCATAGTTACAAAACGCGCTACTAACTAACTAACGTAGAAAAACTGTCAAAATTTATTGAAATACCATAATCCCTTGCCCACTTATGTGGAGTCGGCACAGCATGACCGTAGTCTATACTATATAGGTTTCGACTAAAGTTTTTACGGCCAGCTACCAACCCTCCTCGAAAAATACATTTTACTAAGTGTTGTTATACACGTGTGAATTAAGGCAATTCAGTTAGGTACCGAGATAGTCAAACGTCGCGAGGACCGTTATTGACATTTACCTTTATTATTTTAACATTACTTTAGCTTCATCTTTTAAATTACCTTTTAGCCATAATTTGTGTGCAGTGTAAATAATATTTGACATAATCCTTGCAGAATGACAATAACAGCAGGGACATATTACAAACAATGAAATAGAATGCTCGGGGCGGTGTTTGCGTAAGATCTGATGTCCCTTTTGGAATATGAATGCTTGTTTTAAAGGTCTAGTCACCCACGCACCAGCGACAATGTAACGCTTACGTCAACACCGCTGGATCACTGGTCAAAATATTTACTTTTGATGTAAGAGAATTCAAATACGAGTTTTTTACTAGTAATTAAAGATTATAGTTTCAAGCTGGACAAACAGATGCAAGTGTCCGTTTCTCATATTTTCAATAGATCAATGAGATATTAGAAGTACGTAATATTTTTATATTGCACTAGCTGATGCTCCCAAGTCTGTCTGCATACATAAATTACTTCGTGTAGCCGACATAGAGTAATTTTTCGATTGAAATAAATCTTAATTTAATTTCATCACTTCACAAAGTGAGCTCATAGATCACTAAGAGATAAAATCCGTAAAATTAGTTTAAAATTTTGAGGTGTATAAGCGCAAATTAAATAAATGCCATCACCAAAAGTTTTGATATAGAAAGGTATATTTTAGAGTTTAAATATTACATACAAAGGAAAAATACATCATTCCTTTTTTTTAACGTCTCGTGTGAAATAGCTCAAGATCACTCGGATCGCGAGTCCTGTATCAGATGAAGCTGTAAGAACCGTCAATAAGGTTACCAGCAACGACATCTCCGAAAATTAGTAGTATTACGTCAAATATTATAATTTTCATAATAGCTTACATTTATTTAGTATCGTGCAAAAGTAACCGTGAGTTTACACTGCCGAAAATATTCACTTAAAACATACTGTTATCTCAGTTTTTTCAGAGAGAAAGATGGAGACAAGTCTTGTATCGCAACACGATTTTAAGCCAGTGGAAACCCACGGTAACATAATAGTGAGATGCACACTCATAATATATTTTAAAGATAAATTTATTATTTTTCACGTACACAGTATAGACAAAACAACATAATGCAATCAGTGAAACGTAATTTATAACATACTTCGTCGTAGCGTGGGAAAGGACTATAAAAAATATGAGTGAAATCATTAAACGATCTCGGAACTCGATTAAGTCCACATCTGACCGGTGATAATAACGTATAGGACCTTTTTCGGTAGTCAGGTAGATTTTTTTTTATCGCAAGGCGAGAAACCTTAATTTTTTGTTCATAGCAATACGCATGGCAAGAGATTTGAGTTACATAAGGCACCTGTTAGTGAACAAATGAAATACATACATATATGAATTAGAAAGCGAATGTAAGGGTGTATTCTCACTGAGATGTAGAAGATAGAAAATGAGTGGAGCGAAACAGAATGAAGCTAAGGACGTGACCGTAAATTATTACCATTAGAAACGTATCAGTTAAAAGTTTACTTACAATTTATATGAAATAAGTACAATATTACACGCCACCAGTAAACATAACAAAATAGATGTGGAAGAAGATAGACAGAACTCTGCAAAACGAAAATCTGTAATGCCAAATTTCTCAGTCATTTTCTAGATCAAAGATTTAGGCTATTCAAATGAGCTCACCCTAGGTGTGTGAAGTCTCTTTTTAAGCACACTTTAAAACGGATTCGTGGTAAGCAAACGTATCGAAAACACTATAACAACCTGTAGATCTTAAGTTATCTCAGTGCAAATAGAGGTTATAGAGCACAAAAATCGACAGCAAAACTGAATCTGAACGGGGAAGGCTTCTAGGGTTCAAATAATCTGATTGTTTTACGACGTTTGTATTCTTGAATTGCTTGACAACACATCTTTATACATTCTAATCTTGTTACTTTCGATCAATCCACTGACCAGTGACTGCAGTGCATTCGCTTTGTGCTATTACTTTCTAATCATAGTTGTGACCCTGTCAAGTATCGTATATGTGATTGTGTAACTTTTTATTCTAGTAATTGCATATGGTCGATTACTTTAATAATAAGTTAATAATGTATTAACAAACGTTGAACGTTAACTATTTAAAGGAATGAATTGGACATTTATATTTTCCTTTATTGGATTTGCCTATCGACTATATTAGATAATATGTCTAGTAACAATAATTTTTGAAGTTTTTGTGTCTTCTAAAAGAGAATACATACTTTTATTCCATACTACAGAAGAGCATGAGACATTGGCGCTGTTTCGCTGAACGGTCTTCCTACGAGAGAAATACCTTCTCTTGTAGTCTTCACTTAAATTTGTGTCTGATCAATGCCTAAATAAAAACTGTAGCTCAATAATATCGAAAGGAAATTGTTATTATACTAAAAACCGTACTATTCGAAAATAAACAATCGCGTATTGAGAGAACTGGATATTGGTCATCACTTAGAAGAAAAATCATATAAATATAATTTATTTTTTCAATAATATTACGCAAAATTCAATTGTGTATGTCTTAAAATACCTTTACAGTGTTCTTGTGAAGATTGCGGATGATACATTTGTAATATTAAAAACAACTTAATTGTATTTAATGACTGTAAAGTGGCTCCTCGGCTGACGCTTGTATTAATAATTATGATTAATTGATGTTAATATAGCGAGCTTGTGTTTTTTATTTATATGACCACGCACCTGTACATAGTCAGGTGTGCATTGTTTCTCCCCCAACTGGTATTTAATTTACGATTATAAAAGTGCGTACATATAAAATGTATATATGTACTTACATAGTTTAATTGCAAAGTTCACCCTCGCTGTAATTACGTTTACAGGAAGGAACAAACCACACCTATATAAATTAAAACGGAACTAACACCCCGGGGAACGTATTTTGTTCAGTGTTAAATTACGTTATTTCTTGGTGTTTAGTGGTGTAATCGTATGAAAATATTATAGATATATTAATTCTTTACCCTTTTGGTTAATAACATTGTTGATATGATTTAAAATCTTTTATATAGGTGAATATAAATATAAGATATAGATACTAAAATGTTCTTAAGTCAAATTCAAAGTTCAGTGTCATCATAAATTAAATAGGTGTACAAAAAGGTTTATTAAGAGTACCCGTAACCGACGATCCTGTAGGCGTAGTATATATGTAGAAGAAGCGAGAGGTGTGCCAGGACCACGACAAACAAAATCCGTAATCTCTGACTCGACCGCTAGGTTAGGGTCTTGAGTAATATACAAAACGGGTAGCTGATTCGTACAAAAATAAAGTTGTGTGAAAATTATAAACGTACATTTATACCTAATCAATTAATGAACAACAATAGCGATTGAAATTTAAGTGTCAAATAAACTGTACTTTTTTGTGGTCTGTATTCACCTGGTAGCCATCATGTTGACAACCACGATTAAGCTTTTTGTTGGCGGAAGTCGTTATTGAAACCCAATGGTGACTACATGCAATGTAATCACAAAAAAACGATAGAAATGCACGCTATAAAAACTGCAGTATTAATATATTCAACAATAGAGACTGACTTTATAAATTTTGTATAAAATACCACTTACCTCTTCAAGAATTGGGCAGCTTTTGTATCGAGACTTTTTAATAGCCAATTCCCACCAGGGTATCGGCGGCTTCGATCTGAGAATCGTTTGGCAACCAACTTTAGGATCTTGAGCTTCATATAAGGTTCCCAGTGTTCTAGTTGTTTGACTTTCCTCTTCCTCCGCAGGTATTCCAGTAACGCATTCGCAGCACTTATGAGGTTTCTTTACAACAGACGACCTAGAGTCAGCGCTGAAGGAATGCCTGTAGCTCAATCTTTTAGAAAAGCCATTAGTCTCACTAACCGACCTTCTAAATCCATTCCTATTATTTTGCAAAGGCATTCGTGGTATTTGTTGTACTTGATCTAATAGACTAGATTCTTCACTCAAGTCTACTCGATCTCCCGTCAGAGGAGTATTTGGTTCGGAATGGTAACCCATTTTATTTCTGTGCAGACTCCCGTAAAATTGGTTCTCCTTAAAACTGGGTTGCTTAAGGTCAATAAACTTTGGTCTTCGTAAATTTAATGTGGCAAATTTCTGTGGAGATTTGTGGAATCTCGATTTATTAGGCAATTCCTTCAAAACGTCTTCCGTGTCGGTGGACGGTATGGTGGAATTGTCGCTGTAACTGGAAATAGGTCTGTCGTTATCGGTGAGGTATGACGACGATTCCGAACAATTATCTCGATCGGCGTGTCTTTGTCTGTAACNNNNCGAGCCGGTGGTGTCCGTGCGCACGGAATGCTGCTCGGTGCTGTCCTGATTTGCCGCATACACCTCGGACGGCGGCCCTTCCCCGTTACTTATGATTGCAGTTTCATTTTTTTCATCTATCATCAGATCCGTTCCTGACGTGTATTCCAAACTTTTTAGACGCCGTCTAGGCTTCGTATCTATAGAATCGTAATGAATGTCGAGTTTGCCATTTATACGTTTCACAGGGGAAGTACTTTTGGAATGCGGCGGAGTTACTTTGGCATAAATTGGTTCCGTAAAGCTAAGTCGCAAGGGCTTGTCCGCGTCATTACTATTATTCACCGTGTCATTGTTCGCATATTGCACCACCGCGCTGCTGTCTAAGAAGTTATTCGTAGCATTCCTTTGGAGTGTAAAATACTCTGAATGTCTTTGAGGTAGATTGGCAGGATTATTTGGTTCGACGAGATTCCTTATTTTGATACGGCTCCTTGGCGCTCGTATTGTAGCAAATCCGTCATGAATCGGTGATCCATGATAAGATGGCGAAGTCGTGACAGCCATTTTGATTATAATATTAACATTTTAAAGTAGTTCACACTGAATGTTTTTCTAAAGGCTATAATTTCACTATGCCTCGGCGATTGTCTTTTGTTTTGTCAACTGCACTGAGCGTTAAATTATGAAACAGGCATTTAGTTACACCTTGCGTTGTACGACATAGCGGCACTTACTAGTTACGCTTCTTAGAACAAGAAAAAAGTAATAGACAACACAGCAGATGTTACAGCCAGCTTTTTAATTATTTTTAATGCATATTCATATGTTCTAGGTAATAAAAATCGGATGAAAGTTATTATAAATGTAAATCAATTGATTACTACATGCTTGGGATTAGTCAATGCTTTGAGCAGTCTGTTTCATAGTGATTTGGTTTCACCTGCGTCTTATTTTATGAAATACTAGCTTAATAGCTATTGAAATGTACCCCGGCACGGAATGTGTAAATTTCACTATTGCATGTTAATAATAAAAATATAGCCACTGTTACTCCTGTACAATTCATTTTTCTTATGGTTAAAGATTTATTAAGATTGCCATTCATTACAAACAAACAAATCTTTTCTCTTTATAATATTAGTACCAACAGGTATATACAAATACAGTATAGTAGATTTAGGGTAGGGGTCTGCAAAATATAATAATTTTAGCAGTAACGAGAGCAGTGGTGGCTCAGTGGCTTAGGCCCCGACTTACGTACTGTAGGTCGCGGGTTCGAACCCAGGCAGGCGCTTACTTTGTGTTAATTTA
>JWHW01017015.1:210816-225454 GCA_000931545.1 Papilio glaucus | reverse complement strand
AAAACGAAGACATTGTTATATTAACAATGCAAAAATATCTTCATAGCTATTTACGAAAAAAGGAAACAAATATACGTCAATTCACTTTGTTGTTCCTACTTTCTCGACTAAGGTGGTATTAAGGATTAAATTGGCGTTGGTGAGGTTCATTGAAATAAAATCAAGCGTCGGACATTGAGCCATGACGGTTGAGCACTTGACCTGTTTAAAATAGTAGAAGCCGGTAATCTATAGGCTTAGCAATTAAACCCGTATGACTCACATAGAGGCCACTTGACGAACACGTTGCCGTATTAAATATAATTTTAGATACCATATCTAAACACACGGCAGCTGCCTCTAACTATTCCTGCGTTTCTATCATTGAGGTATCGGAAACATAACGGATGTTAAGGCGGTAACATATTAACTTTCTAATTCTAAACAAGACACGCAACGTCCATAGCCAATACCATCGACAAGTGTGCAAAATAGTTGCAATTATCTTTTTATCTATATATCACCTGTCACAATGTATTGTAAAAAAGTATACCTGTTTCACCTGGGTTCTCTTAGTAGTCTGTGATCTGCCGTTGTATATATGTCACATTAGCGTCATTACGTTCAATAAGCTCGTTTAATAGGAAATTAGCTAAATACCATTATAAAGAAAAGAAATGCGATTCTTTATCTACATATGGCAACACAGAATTTTTCTATCTATTAATCTAATTTTATCTAGTACACATAAATAGCTTCGTACATAGCTTAATGAGTACGAATTACGAAACGTAATTTCGCGAGTTCGTTTTTTTTTACTGGTCATCTTTCTGCCCTTTTCCCATCTATCTTTGGTCGGTACAGTATGTTTACCTCTTTTATATCTCTCCATCAGTCGTCATATCTGACTTCACACCCTTCTTACACGTATAATTTACACAATCTATCTATACTTACTAGTCTAAATGCATTATTCTTTTTTCCATTATCGTAATAATTAAAAATAATCCCCTGACACAAATTCTGAGGACCTAAGGATGTCCATTTGTCATATCAAAGACGCTATAGTTGAAAATACGTTTATACGATTGACGATGTTTATCACTTACTATACATTTCAACGATAGTATGTAAACTAGACATATAAAATGAATCCCTATTTCCCTTGGTCACGGCATCACACGTGACTGGCTCCACCGATTTAGCTAATTCTTTTTTTTAATGTATTTGGTTTTGTCAGGAGAAGGTTATGAAAGACAAAACTTAAGAAAGTGATATGTATATACTTCAAAACAGCGGAACCGATTCTATTAAAAAATCAGGGAATGTGTAGATGGTAGCGATCGGATCAAGATAACGAGTGCGTCCCGGGCGAAGCCTTGGCGGATCAATAGTAGGTTAGAATTGGTTCACATTTGTATCAATATCCACATATAATATAGTACTAGTGAACAATATCCTGAAGCTGACCTCAGTGACACAGAAATCAATACATTGACGACATTTAACAAACAGTTATAAGAATGAGTAACGAAAGCAAGTCGGACAAGATAACGCGAGTAACAAACTATCGCTGCGTG
The DNA here is from genome assembly GCA_000931545.1 of Papilio glaucus. Taxonomy (NCBI): domain Eukaryota; kingdom Metazoa; phylum Arthropoda; class Insecta; order Lepidoptera; family Papilionidae; genus Papilio; species Papilio glaucus. Next base: position 223,895 of record JWHW01017015.1, on the reverse strand, counting down.
CGCTGAGTTCAGACTGTGTGACTCAGGCGAGCCTCTCACGTTACTACACTTACGTTTATTAGCACCGAAGCTGTTTGAACATGTACGAATCGGTTCCACTACGGTACGCCTTCCCAAGGCTCGTAATTCGATGCAGAGAATGTGGTATTGCTAACGTGTCATTTATTAGCGTTAATATTCAGATTTTAATGATGCTGATGGCCTATATAGAGATATTGAATATAGTTTTATATTAAAAATAGGCAGTGTTAGGAGCATGAAAAACACGTAAAAAATAGAAGAGAGTAAAAAGAGGTGTACTATAATCGTGCAAGCACCGAATACAAAGAGTATCGAGGTTTTAGAGTATACGTTTATATTTGCCTACAGCACGTCCCGGCTTCGCACGGCTACGTAACTTCACAAGATCACCTGCCAGGCCAATCTGGTCTGCTGGTCATTTCCTGAAAATTTCATCAAAATCGGTCCATCCGTTTCGGAGTTTTATAATACACACATCGCCTTCTATATTTTGATAGATAGATTCTCTTTGTTCCGATTAGATACTTATATGTGATAATTTAAGCGTACTCTTATACATATGAGCCACCGTAGAAAGCGTGCGCCTTAATTAGAGTACTACTGTTAAAGTATTGACTCTCTGTTAATAAAAAGTCTAAGTCTAATCTCTGCTCACCCCTCATGATCATACGTCCAAGTTTTTATCGAATCTAATAATACTGACAGTCGTATTTAAAGGCTGTCCTTAACTGTAATACGGGCGTCAAAATGTCAATGTTAAAATACTAAGCCAACAAATAAAACAGAATTTATGGGCATTACGATTTATGTCAAGTTTCAATTCGGAGAACAATTTCGTCGTGAATTGTATATAGTGCAGTGGTTAAACAAAAGTAAGTCATGTCATAATACCGTCTGAGTTATAAATTAAGTGAACGTTGGCGAACAAACAACTCAGACGAAGGGGAGATCGGGAGCAGACCTCAGTCGGTCCAACCAACGACGCTTGTCGCTTTACCTTCTCAAACTATTGCGAGATCTTTGACCTCTGCTGACATAAATGTAAAAACTTCGATAAACGATAGTGCATTAACGTGTATCGATATTTAACGCATCGTAAAAAAAAAGAATTGCAACTATAACCGAGTATTTTATGACATTTTTTTTAAAATCAACGACACAGTTTGAGAACGATCGGTTTCTTTAGAGCGGGACAAGAAGAATGTTTATATTGGTATCTTTTTTCCGCTAATGCATCGACCATGCGCCCGGAGCCGTAGCAACGACCTGTGCGTAGCCTTATTTATTGAGGCCGTAATAACAGTGCCCAGTTCGATATTTCCATTTCACGGTCATTTGGTAATATTACAACAACTGTACGTGTAAATAGTAAAAAATGCCAGCGCGCGCAATCACCAAATCTGCTTTATGAATTAAAATAAATAACGCGATAAAAATGTTACAAGTGGTTGCAGGGGACAAAAAGTGTTAAGTGGACGACGCACGACCTAACGGAACTTCATTTGCATTTTGACTCTTTGCGTTGATTTTCCTTTGGTTAGAATGTATAAGAATCACTATTGACTGATAAAATTTGATTAATAACAATTAATAACTACAGAACCGCCGCCTAGGCATTGGAAGTTTACCACTGGTCTGTCACATACTGTAGCAGATATACGTTGTAGGCCTTATGACAGGAAATGGTGGATAAAGAGTACAATTAAAGTGGAACGTGAAACACAGTACAAGTCAATTTCACTATTAAACCTTATTCATTTTGAAATAATCTAACTGGAATTGAACTTAGATTGCTTGCGTTTATAGAGGAACTTCTGCTTTTTAAGCATTTAATTCAAATGTAAAGGTATTTATTATATTTATCTCTAACATATTCTGACCTCCTGATCATTAATTAATATGCAATGGTTGTTTGAATTTAATTATACCATATATTTACGTGATTTACGCATTGAAAACAATTTAAATCACATTCCTCCACGTAGACATTTACATTTCGATATTTTGTATTCTTATCGAAGTAATAATTGAGTTGGACACGATGTTCAATTGAATTAACACGCAAAATACGTTGCGATGATCTCAAACGCGGATAAGTGTCGTTTTTACGACCTCTACACGTGTTCTAGGAACATGATTGATTTAATTATATAGCTACATATTGTGGAAAATAACCTTTACATTTTATTAGTATAATAATATTAGTACGTAAGCACACTTGCCATATGTTTCTTACACATCAAAATGTAGAACACGTGTTATTAAATTATTTGTTTCAAACCTTGCGATATAAGATATACTTCGTTTTTTCTATTCAATAAGGTAACTAAAATACTCTAATGTACTTTTGTATAGAACCTTCTCACATTGAATCCTTATTCAAATAAAATTAGATTATTTTGCTACGATACTGCGCAATAGAACAATGTCATGGATTGTTTACGAGGACGAAGTTAGCGATTCCACTCTTGTAAATTACGGTTGTGTTTTAACTTTCAATGCTACCGGTTAGCCTTAACACATAGACCTCTAAAACCTTGACAGACTTATGATAATTTATTTTGAAAAAAATTGTGTGAAACTTTAAAAAAAAAGCACGTTCAGTACCCGAGTGTAAATTAGTGACAATAAATGAGACTTTAGAACTGAGAAAAAAATAAGTCATCATAGTCTGACGCCATACACTGGTAGACATTACTTATAATTATGTAGAAAATATTACTTTGTTTTGTAGGAAGTAATATTTTATAAATTAAGTAAGTAATAAATATCCCAAAACATGAGAACTCATACCTACAAGCATGTCTAAATTGGAACTGCTGTCATACATATCATAAGATACCCATTCATTGAGTAAGCTTCCTTCCTAATATCGTTATAAAAGGATTTTAAAATTGATTTATGAAAATCGATATTAATAAAAGTGATTATTTAACGCAACACCGACAACTATAAAATACTGGCCAGTGATATTTAAATTAATATTTATATACTTCCACACTAATAAACATTGATTTTAAGTAATGATAATTCGTTGGGAGTATGTTGCGAAAGTAAAAAGAGTGCAGTCAAAATCGTCGACGCACAAGAACGTGGAGCACATCTGTTGCGCACATGGCCCAGAGCCGACGCAACGCACTCGATAGGAAATAAACGAGAGAGGTGTAGGCTTCCTCGACTGCTTCGTTTATGATAAAAAACGCTCTTTAAAATTTCGTGTTATATTTATAGACATTTTAATAGTTGAATTAAAATTAAAATTAAAGATTAGCGTTGAATCCAATATGAAATCAGTTTTTTTTTTAAATACGATAACATATGACCAACGACCTATTATGGTTTATTTGAACAGTAAATATTTTCGTATTCCAGACACAAACGTAATAGAATCTTATCATAAATAATCTCAATTTAGATACCATTCGACAACTTTAGACTATTGCTATGTATGTATAATCCTACTAATACTATAAATGCGAAAGTTTGTAAGTATGGATGTTATTCTTTTGCGCAAAAACTACTGAATGTATTCTAATGAAACTTTACAATATTACATCAGAATAACATATAGACTATAATTTATAACTATATTGTGTGAATTGACCAAAATATAACGATAAGTCTCAAATAAGGAGGAAAAATTCCGCCATATGCGAGCTCTTATGGTGTGCGCTGCAAAAACCGTTAGAGTTACATGTATACAATGTACAATGGAAATGCTTACCTTAAATAATCCTACAAAAAAGCCCACGACAGCATATATCTATCTTATATGTGTAAGCCATTATCCCCTAAATAGTGAACCATCTATTAATAAAGCCACGTGGCGGCCTTGCTCACAATGTATATTAAAAGAATTTACGTCTATACATGTACCGACAGTCGTAAATCATTGGGAATTTATGATAATTGTACATTCAAGCCTATCGCACACCCAATTTATCGAGCGTAGAGTTTGCGACGGTACCAAAAATAAATATGATCTGATTAGACGACAATGATAAACGTTCGGTATAGAATCGTACTTCACATTACCATAAACATTCAATGTTAAAGGTTTTACGAGGCGCCGGCCCAACTCTGGCCTGTAGACCGGAACGATTTCAATAAAATACGCGATCGTAGCCACCGTGCCTATTGCAAATTACTTCAGTAAATGTATGACATGAGGACAAATTTAGCCGGCGACATCGTAAAGTGACGAATGAGCCGCGTGGGCAGGGCACATTGTTTGCTTGTTAAATGCGTATCGTACAACTACTGTGAACGGTACATATTATGGGTGTATTTTATAAGGGTATAAGAACGACCCCTAACCTTCTGTTTATTGTTATTAAGTGATTTCAGTTATATAATTTTGTCTATTTTATACATAGTTGCAGTCTTTTAATTTTTTATATGGTTTACAATTAAATCATTCCAATAAATAAAAGGAAACCTTAACTTGAGAACATTCTAAAAAGTGAACACAGCATGCAATTTTAATAGAAAATGTTGTATGATCTAATCACATATGTATGGTCTATCTGCGATTCTTTGCAGATGATATTCATCTACTGCTGGATGTAGTCCTCAACCCCATTGATCTCCGCAAAGGTCGTCCCCGGTACCCCCATCCAGTCGACTCCCGCAATTACAAGACAATTAAAATGATGCAGCTAGTAGAATAAATAGGAAGGAACTAATAAGCGATTTATTGAATTAAAAACCTCATCAAACGACAATAAGCAGTACTCGTTGATATACTATCATTTCATAGTAAGTCGAGTGGTGCCAGACCACCGTGTACTTAATGTACCATAAGCAAAAGTCGACGATAAATGCTTAGTACGACTTGTTTTTAATCCCCGCTTAGCGTTAGTTAAGTGGAATTGCCACTGACACTTCCTGACTAGATATGACGTGAACCCGCTTTGTAGAGCTTCCTTCCTCGCGAGCGCGGGATAATGGATAAACTACTTAAGGATGTTGCTAGCTACAACGCCAGCACGCTTCCAAAACCAGTTAAGTGAGGGGAAGGATATGTATTCAGATACAATAGCCTTACAGAAACGCTATTAGCTACCAAACGCTTACTTCCTTTGTAATTACCTAATACTGTTACACCGTAACACTTTTAATTTTAATGTGCCGTAATAATCCGGACGGACACAAATAAGAGACGTTATTACAGCAATTAAATTATCTTATCTTTACATACATGTTTAAAGACAAGTATAAAGTAAACTCCGAATATTATTCGCGCCTTTTTTTGCTTAAACCGGTTGACGGTTAGAGATAAAAAGGGTACAGATATGTATGTATGTGTTAAGAGTTTTGAGAACTTTGGTACTTAAACGACTGGCAGTTTACATTTACATTCGTTATTTTTAAGCACAGTGTCGTTTAGATGGTGAAAGCAACCTCTATTCATCTTTGGACTAATTAGGGTTATATCTGACAGTTTGTGAGCCCACTATACAGACACCGGCAAGACTGAGGGCTGGCGTTACAGCAAGACGGGCGACTATATTCAGTTATTATTGAAATTACAAAAAAAGATAATTGATGTGGGAATTTAAATAATTAAAAAAAGAGATTACAATTATACTGTTTATATGGTAATATTTGTTGTCGATCATAAAAAGTTAAGTTTAGGTGATTAGTATACAGTTACTATACAATTTTAGAAATAAAAACAGAGTCGGGAAGAATCAGTAAATATAACCGAGGGTTTCCACTGGCGTATAAACTTTTCGCGATACAATGTTTCTCTCTATCTTTCTCTATGAAAAAAATGAGATGACAATATGTGTGAATTTTATTTTTCGGCAGTGTAAATGTGTACTACGAATAACGACCGAAGGTCAACGTAAGCTGGAGGTGACGCAACATCTGCCGAGCTGGTTCTGTTGTATAATGTATTCATTGATCGATTCGCCGGACCGCTTATTTATATAGTCAAATTAATTTTAACTATTCCCTAGCATGCAGATCCTTATAAAGCTTTGTTTTATTCAATGAATCTCAATATGTTTATTGAAAAATACTATTAAGAAGGAAGACATTGTGGTAATTTTCTGGTTGCTGTTATGAGATGTTATTTTTACCAGTTTCTGTATTTAGAAAAAAATAAGAAAAGAATCGTTAAAAAATCACTTCCTAAGATATGTGTTCAGTTAACGGTAGGCTCAACACCAATGCCACAGCAAAAAAAATCGCTGGATGGTAAATAAATTGTTGTCTTTCCTTAATTGCTTTATAAACAAAGGATGCCAATTTTGTTTTTTTAAATTTCCTAACATATTACGGCCGATATATATGTATATATTATGTTTACGGTAAAGATTCAAAACTTTTATTTTGATAGAGAATATATTTTTCTAACTTGTGTACAGTTACTGGGTATTATAAAAGTAATATTATTAGTAATTTTAGAAAATATGCGTGATGTAAAAGATCACTAAAGCGAAGGATGAAGCCAGTGATTCTAATAAATCATTGTCACTAGAAAGCGTCGATTTCTATTCCATTCATCCGTTATTAGTATCGCAAGGATGGAATAATTGAATTAAATCAATTTCCTATCCTAGTTCCTTCCCGTTTTCTTTTTTCGCTACCGACAATAGTTTTGCAGAAACCTATTACTGTGTTTATGCAATTATTTTTACAAAATTCATATTTTTATAATGGTGGCCAGTGACCACACCATGGGATAATTAATTACGGTTTTGAATAATTTTATAGGCCTTTAACGAGTTCATTGTCTCAGTTCTAAAAACAAATGCACTCTTATTTTCTGTGAACGCACGAAAAGGGCGAGAGTTAACGTTTGTGTTGACGTGGTGAGCTATAAAAGGGGTATTTTTGATCTAGAGCTTTTTTTTCAAACAGTACTTAATCCTGTATACTAAAATATTGAACACTCGCACAATTTTGTCTAGAGTCGGAATAAAAGCATAAATAGTGGCTTAGGGTCTAGAATGTAGCGTATATTATAATGTTTCGTTAAAATCTTATGTCAAAAATATTATGCCTAGTAGTTAAGCATTTTAGGAGTTATCGCAAAAAAAAACGTGTGCCAACATAAATAAGGCGAAACGAAGTTTGCCAATTCAGGTAGTTTAAAATAAATGTTTAATTTAGTTCTACTTATTACTCAAGCTTAAATTGTACTAGGGCTCTGAAGATGCTAGCAGGGCATCATTATGCAATATTTTTTTGATGAAATATTTACCCGTGGCGAGAGGTTGATTACGGAATGTGTTTGAATTGCAACATTTATTTATGAATACGAGCTAAATTTGCTAGGCCATTTAGCTTATTGAACGTATAAATAATGCAGGGGCGCTAGAGATCCGTGGCCCGTCTCCATATGAATTAACCTCAATTGAATGTGCCGAGAAGGCGCTTCGTCGATTGAACACGACGAAGTCTAACTGCCAGTAAATGCTCCTCGCTGTCTTCCTGTGCTTTGAATAATACGAAAAAATTATTTTCGCTTCCTTAAACGTTGACTGTGTGACCCTACAAGAGTCTTACGTAAGGCGTAACTTTTATCCCGATCTATGGTAGGGCAATATCCATTTTACAGGGTTTATAAAACGTATTCGGAAGAAATAGCTTATACCTGCTACAGTAAGTCGTGGGCTAGTAAGTGATATTAAACGAAGGAAAACTTCGCGAAATACATATTTGTGAATAATATTTTAAATATGTTATTCCAACATAGGTATGGGTGTGAAGTTTGAACTTTAAGTTGGGTAAAATAACCGTACCGTAATAAACGTACCGTTTTCGTACTAAGAGGAGTGTTCTTAAAAAATGCCGATAACGATAAAACACTTAATTTAATAGATATTCAAGGCTCTTTATCTACGTTGATAACGTTGTATATCTGTGTTGTAACTAGAGTATGCATACTTAGATACACGTTGAATGTCGGTGATCAATTATATAAAACGTTAAACGTAAAAAAATGCCCTACTTATGAACATAATATAAAACAAATGATAATTAAGTCTTAACTATATTAGGAATATGTTTGGAAGATCTTTAAACTCCTGATAAGCCTGCTATCTCTAAGTAGAGTGACGTGTTAAATAGAGCAAGAATTACATGTGTTCGTTTTGTATGTTTGGCGAGGATTAGAAAGATTTCACTGGGATGCTACATTCGGAGTTGCGTATTTAGGGCGTTGGAAACCTTGTTGTTCGTTGACGACGTTTTTTTATAACGGAGTAATAATAGCGGCAATATATTACGTCTATAACATCCGACAAGATACGATGCTCGAACTGTAATCTTACGAATGGCAACCTTGGATTGTAATGTCAAAGATTAAGTGGCTTGTCAAGTTTTTATTTAATGTAAAACGTTTCCCCCCGTTTAAAAACTAAACGTATTATAAAATTATTACAACATTAAAAAAATGTCACACCTTCTAACCGACTAAGATAAATCGGTATTAGTAATAATGGGTAGTAGGGATAGCATTGTTATCCGTTTTTACTGAATATATTAAGACTTAAATGTAACATGTGTCCTATCTTTAAACAACGAGAAAGGAAAATAATACCCAAATATTAAGCTAGGATACATTCTGTGATCCCTCTACTAGACATGTAACTCCAATTTAAATTACTCAGTTACCACTTCGTATTTTTACTTTGTTTTTATTAATAATTATTTTAGCATCTCGTACAGATTTACAGGAAATCCTCATAACTGTGTCACATCTATCCTAAAAAATTATCAAGCGACTTTAAAAAGGAAACAGCGCCTAGTTAAACTAATAACATAAAACACATCAAACGAGATGGAGCATATCTAAAACATTTGACCCCAAATAAAACCAGATGCACATAAACACGATTCCACCGCTTTGATGTGTGTTTTAAGACGGATCGTCGCTACAATTCCAGTAAATTGGCAAGTTACTGTCGCTCCAGTCATTTCTATGATATTTTTAGGCAACAGGTTGTTTGTTCTTTTGGACAAAAGCTGATCTAACAATGTCACAAAATCCGGACCTAGAGAGCGGAACAGAGGGTTCTACCACCATAACAAAAGGGGATGCGTTTACCTGCTCTTGAATTGTTATACTTATGAAGAGTTAACAAAACCTCGCATCGTCATCAATGAGGTATTTTTTTTACTTAAAATACAAAAACAGTATAGTTATTAATGTAATAATTTTGTCGATTTTAACAAACAATTGAACGACAACATTTATAAATAAACTCTCAGATGTTATTTTTTCGAAAATCCAGGATGCACCCGGATGTCCTAGCAACAAAACAATATAATCAAACAAGTTTTGCTCGCAAGGAGCTCAAAAAGCGTGAATAAAAGCCTTATAAACAGTAAGTACCGCATGTCGTATAAACGCAACGGGTGCACTTTATCACTAAACTGTACCGATCACATAAATCACAATATTAGCACTGAAAGTACGATTAGTTTGTTTTGAAAAATTAAACGCGCATAACGGTGTCAAGATCAGACGCGCGCACGTCCATCCTCTATCAACGTTCAAGTCACACTAGTTCGTGTTTATTGTTTGTGGATGTTGTGCGCTTTGTACAGTCGCGCGCATAACTCATAAGCTATTGAATCTTATACTAACGTAGTAAGGTTCATAATCCACATATGAAAAACTGTGAATTTTGCGCTTCACTGTACCAGTTGAACTAAGTCGTGGAACCCGATGCAACTGCCGTACGAAAGTAAAGCGTAACATCTATTCGGTACACGCGGATGGGGTCAGAATTGTGAAGGGTGTGTTTGTTAAACACGCAGGATTGTGGCAGTATGTCATACTATTTTATAAACTTTTCTATTTTAGATCGACTTTTTTAATTTATCACATACATATTTGGCTAAACTTGACCGTATCTCAAATAAACTGTATTTCAAATAAAATAAAAATTGAATTTCGGAAGTACTAGGTAAATGTGTTGCACTTTTAGCATAATAGAAACCACAATAGAATAGAAACCACACCACAAGAAAAGCGATAATATAAAAACCACAGACGCAAAAACCTATAGAATCTACGAGTACAAGATTTGTTCAGGCGCTAAAAATCGTCGACCTTTTTCTACTTGTCTATATTTTTTTTTGTTGTTGTCCAAATCAATTAATCAATTATTATATTTTATTACAATATAATAATAATTGTACTTCATAATAATTGTGATAAATTATTTCAATTATTATTAAGTAATTTTATACAAGGCTTTTTGTCGGTTTTATTTAAATTTATAATTTTTCACTTTAGCAGGTAAGGTAATCTCGTATTCGAATAAAATTTAATAAAAACGACACAACTTTATTGACATTAGTCTGGTGAAATAATAAGGACAAAGTTACGATAATTGCATTATCAGTAGTACTGGATATATGTAGGAATTTTCAAATTGATTGGACCTCTTAACGTTGGTGGAAATTACATTGAAAGATTCCGTTTTATATAGACTGTGTATATAGACACATAAATACATACAAAGTTACAAGTCAAGCTAGTAAAAGCGTGTTAAAAATCATATTGTCCTTCAGTACGTTGTTGCGAAAGCATACATGTTGCATACATTATAAGATTTATACACGCGGTGCGGGTGTCATGCTACAAAATGATAACGTCTTTACACGCGGCGCAAACACGAGACCACGGTATACCTTTTGTTTAGGCCAGACAAACAAATGCAAGAACTTGTTTGAACAACAATATAAACGTAATTGGGTCGCTAGATGTTTTGCGCGTGATCTAAATCGTTGCGGTGTACGTTTTGATAGTATTTTCTTTCTTTACTTTAAAAAATGAAGTTTCGAAAGTGCCGACTACTCAACTCTAAAGTATTTAGTACCTTGTTGGGCTTGTACATCGTTTAGCCTCAAACAATAGTTATTGGGTTCTGGTTTAATTGGCATAATTTGTACTTCGTATGTAACTGTGATTTAAACATACTTTGAGCCAGACGTTTTGAACTGTTTTGAATTGCTTCATCACTAGCATTGAGGATTTCTACAATGGTTCTTCTCGACTGGTGAAATACTACACAGAAGGCGTAGAAGTATTTCTGCGTTTCGCCCGATGGGTGAGGTACCAGATTACTGATAAGGAGTGAGGAGGCCTAATTTTGTTCTAAGAGGATTTGAAAGGGGAAGAGGATGAATAGGTAAGGGAAATATCATTTTTTACTGTTTTTATCTTATACTAGGCGATTCGCCCCGGCTTCGTACGGGTAGCACTAAATAAAAGAAAGAATAAAAACTATCCCATCTTTTAAGTTTTAGATTTATAAGCATGAGGGAGGTTTGTGGGTTCTTCAAGAGTGTTAGGTTAATTTAAAAACATATTTGGTAAGATACGTGTATAAGAATAGTTGTGCACAATTTTTAAAAACCGAATCATTCTCTATAATTACTTTGACGACGCAATAAAAAAAATTGTTAGTAATGATGATCGTTATTGTGTCTTATTTAACAATCTTAGGGCATCGTAACCTTGAAATTCAATTTAACAATTAAAAAAACAATTGTTACTCGTCCTTGTTAAAATTGGAATGAAGCCAGCGGACTCCCAGCTTGCTGTTGGCAAACATTGAAGCTTACAAAATACAAAGACGACAAAAAGAGAGGTGTTGTGGTGTGTCATAACTACTCGAATAATATAAGTGTATTTAATGGCTATGCATCCTTTTTTTGTCTTTGACACCTTATACTTTTTCTAAGTCTAAATATTCAAGTAAATTCTCGGAAGTAATTGTTTAAGACAATAAAATATTAATTCCTACAATTTGTCTAGAAAAGTTAAGATATGGTTTTGGATAAAGGCAGGTGCGTTGTCAGCTCTGTAGAGGAAAACGGACCAACAATTGGTCCAGTAATTGGACATCCGGTCCTCATTGCACGCAAAACAATTTTCAAAGGTTATTTAACGCTACAATTACAAGACCGTAACAGCACTAGTCTATTTACGTGACACAGATAGTGCCAATTACAGATTTAAAATATAGAAAACGTTGTTTAATTTTTCAATAGAGGCTTATTACCTTCGCCTTAACATCAAAAATGCCGGAGCAGTAGTATTGTTTCTGATAATCTCTTGTGTTGCCACTTATATAAACTAAACTTATATAAAATAAAATAAAACTGCTGTTTTGAAGAGCCGTAAATTACCATCGTGGTTTCGGTTCAGTTATTCTAAAATTTCTATTCGAAAATCGCCAGAATGATTGTCGGCTTGGGTTGATCAAGCTAGTGTGTCAATCGTAAAATGGCGCGGTACGATACGGTTTTCGTAGTTTAAAGATTACTTAGGCTAGTAAAAGAAACATTAGCACTGTATTTTGTTCCCAGCTACAATGTCCTTACCTTTATATTTCAATAATCATACTAAAATGTACAACGCTCTTTTCATTAAAAACAAGTCGAATTTATATTGTTATGAGCAAGAAAGCAATATTATGTGTTCCTCATCTGTACAAGCGGTCCAAACGATATTCAATATCAATCAAATATTGATGGCTCCCCTAATAAAAAGCACCGGCATGAGACGATGAGACAAGAACGGGCGACGCATTGAATTTAATAACCATTGAGACCAATTGATACGATACGAATGCTGTTTAGAAACGTACATTCTACTATTATACTTATTTGTTGTGAATTATTGTGTTTAACAATAGCGATGAATGTCAACATTCCTGCCGCATGTTTCTTTTTCGTATATGTAAACTATTTCATTGACAAATAATTTCATGCTATCACTGATCAGAGACTGAACGTAGACTATATTTGTTTTTGGAACGTGCTAACGAATTTTATAAACAAATTTTGTCAACACTCTTTTAAACTATTTCAATAAAGCTAAAGCTTGTGTTGGTTGATGGTTTACGTTAACAGTAACCTGTAGCCTTCGCAGCGTAAAATTGTGGACATGAAAGAAGTGATCTGGTTTCAGATTTGCACATTATTAAACTGATCTGTTATTTTGTGACGACATTGCTGTCTGCCTCTATTGTTTATCATCATAGACAGCTAGTTCTTGAATAAATTTAGAAACGAAATTGACA
>JWHW01017015.1:149803-183703 GCA_000931545.1 Papilio glaucus | reverse complement strand
GTTGTATAAAAATTTCCGTTCATCCAGGTTGCAATTTTTATATTACTAAGCGTCATAATATATGAGATAAATATCAAGCCCAAGATGTTGTCGTAAATAGGTCAAAAAGTGATGACTCAAACATCACTATGTTTGAGTCATCACTATGTTGCGGTGGTAACCACATTCATAAGATTCGTGCAAAAGAAACCTATAATTTGAAGAAAAAGTATACGAAAAATAAAATAACGAGCTACGTCCCAATCGGTTTAAATGCCACAAGTAAATGATTCTCATAAGCATTGGAACGTACGATCTTAACTGAGAGGTTTGATTATTAATATTACTTATATTTATATTATTTAGAATCTACTGCCTGCTATACTTCGAGTAAGCTTTGTAGTAGTGTATTCAGAAACTAATGTTTTTCTCCGTCCAGTGCAATATGGTCGCGATAGGTTCTTCTCCGTAGGTTAACCTTTTACCTTTATGAAAATGAAACTACATAATTATATCCTATATATGTTTTTCTAACTTGTGCTATGTATTTCGTTTCAGTTCTAGGGGCCGGCATATGCGCTAACAAACATTGGGGGAAGCGAGATAATACTAACTTTTGTTGCGTTAATGAATTTACATTTGACGTACCAAACGAACAGCCGAGTGGAATTTTTTAATGAGATCCCTTACTCGGTTTATTACTTGGTGGTTTTTAATTAAGTGTTTATTGTGTTCAAAGGATACATAGATTGCCCCCGGTTCATACTTTACTGCCGGCGTTTGAGTATAACTCATTAAAGTTCTACTCGCGTCGGAGACCAATGGACCACTTCACAACGCCATTTGTAAGTTTTCATTCGTCTAAATATTCTGATATAAGCAAAAACTTCTACTGTGAAGCTGGAATATCATTAATTGTACGTAATATATTATATCCATCGTGCAAACTGAGAAAGACGGAATTTAGACCTAGAGAAAGTTAAATTGCCTTAAACCTTTATATTTTCAACAATACGTTGATTTAAATTATTTGTAATATTATAAGTGAATAATCAACTTATTTTTCGTACATTGTTTGTTTTTCGTACAGGTGGAACTTCGATAGTAATCTTGGTTTTGATCGGCACATTAATTGTTTGATACGAGTAGTAGCAAACTATGTGCATAGACTATGCCGAGTTAAACTCAACAAATACGCGTGAAATACCGCTGCATTTCGAGACATGTGCAAATAGGTAAACTTCAAAAGGTCTATCGATTATCTTCTTTACCAAACTTTTTCTTTCTTACTGGCCAGTTATTATTCCCATATGGAGCGACGATGACAAAAGACCACTATCTGTGTTTATTAGAATAGTAATGATAAACTGGGAGTAAAACTTTTCACTGGCCTTCAAATAAACTTACTCTATTTTTTTAGTTACAATTTCTTTTTTTTAAATTGGATCCTCAATCGGAACTTTTTAAATGCCCTCAACATCGGCTGGTTCACCGACTCCCTCGAGGCCCGACGCCCTTTTACCGCACGACAGTCAAACGCCGACTTGTGCAATGCAAATTTTAACTTTCAATGGAAATTAATTTTTGTACGCGTCAATTTTTTATTTGCTTACTGGTTTCATTTTATTTTATTATACGGAAAGTTCCAAAATAATGATACTAGAAACAATAGAACCCACATCACTTTTAACCATTTGACCTACTGTTGATGGATTTTTCTTCAGGTTCCTAAATGATTTAAAAGTTACTTTTGTAGGTAAAAAAAATCTATTTAAAAACCCGACCATCACATCTCAATAAATTAAAATGTAGAAATTTTACACAATGAGTTTAGATTAGGCTATTCAGTCTTAAAATAAATCGATACATTTTTCCTAAAAAATGTTTATAATTAAAATAGATATGAATTAATGTTCAAAGTATAAAAAAAAACGTGTTAATAATCTTTGACTAAGGCTAGAAGTTTGCATAAGAGTACATTTTGAGAAATATCAAAACATGAACAATGTTTTGTATTCGCTGGTTGTAATTTTAAAATGAACGCATTGGTTACATATGGAAGATGAAAAAGGGACTTAATATTTGAGAGCAAAAGGTATATAATCGCATAATGAGCTTTTCGAGGGGAATGAACTAAACCGCTCCGGGGCAGTAGCAGCAGCTGTGCGCTTCTGATCATGACTTAGAAGCGAAAACAAAACACAATACATTATGAAACTAAATTTTAAATCAAACAAATGTTTGTTTTCTTTTTAAAGTTCGCTAAATGTTTTTCTTTTCACCAGTTACTTGTGCAAAACTTATAGTATGTAGGATTTGATACCCTTCAGATATTTTTTCTTTCTTTTGTGGAAACTTTTTTTTAAATTTCATCCCAAAATATATCGGAAACGTAATCGGATAGACCTCTGTTATATAGCTTACGGATTTAACAAAGAAATAAAAGTATTCTATATTGTCGTAAGGTTCAAGGTGAAACTCAAAGCAGTTATTGTGTGAGTCATGGTAATTTCTGTATAAGGGGGAAATTAATAAATTTCCCAATTACGTTGTTTAGTTATGTTAACCATTATACATATAATGTAGTCATGTTTTAAAATAAATAAGTAAAGTGATGATAGCTGTAATCGACATCCTAACCTAGATCCGAGAAACAGCTCCTTAAGCTTTTAAATCTAAAAGATACAGAATTGCCATTTCGACTTTTTTAAGTCATAATTTCTTTCTCCAAGAGTTGGTGGTTTCTATATGGCTAGAAACTCACTCCCTTTCACATTGAGATAAATTTAAAGCTTGGCGATAATTAGATAGAGTGTTATTACATCTGTGATTGATTTAAAATATGTAACAGTTGTTTTCAATTATATTAACATCAATAAATCATCACCAGTTCCATCTTTAAATTAAAACTTTAATACTATTGTATAACATTGACCTACAGATATAATTATCAGAAGACAGTGTAATTGTAAGTAAATGTTTACTTTTGTTATCTGTTTAATAATAATGAACGCATCATTTTAATAACATCGTTAATTTACTAGTGTTATTCAAAGCACTTGTATATCTACCACTTGTAAATCACAATTGAGTTAAGTTGATGTACATCACTATGATTTAATCCCAAATACAACGGATATAACACTCAATCCTATTTTTATAACCCGTTACTTGTTACTATTACTGGGAGGTAATTTAGGTCAAATAAATATTTGGTGACCTTATTATACATTTATTTCTTCATACATGTAAATAACTTAAGACATTGCTCTGCCTAAATCGAATAAATGTCGGTGTTTTATATTAGAAGCTCAACAAACTACGATGATGGCATTTGTTGGATGCAATACAAAAATAATATTTTTTATAAAAATAATATATTAGAAAATAAATATTACTTCTGTTCTTTTCTGATAAATCCAAGACTTGATTGTATTGACTTGATTGTAGGAATAGAGAAAAACCACATCGAATAACGAATGAGATCCATTTGTATTCACAATGCCTATATTATTAAGCTAATGGTGGTTTAACCAAATGAATAATATATATCCTTTTAAACAAATGACTGTAGCAAGGGATCGATACATTTTCCAGATTACTCAGTATCATTAAAAATACATCGGGCATTGATTGTGAGTGCGAAAGGCGAGAGACAATTCGTACGTATGATTCACGAGCCATGAACCCCCACAAGTTTACGACTAAAGCTCGATATATGAATACACGCTTAAGTTGGACAGGCGGGAACGTAATTTGTCGGTTTTCGAGGAAGAATCGATTTCGATTTTATGATTAAAATCGATTTTAATACTTCAGAAGAATGCCGTTTTAGTAGTTTTTTATATTTACCATTATTGTTGTATAAATGTTTTGAAAGCGCTTTCAGAATTGTTATTCTTCTTTAATGGTTTAACAGACATGTTATGTCATATCATAGAGTTTAAAGTTAGAAAAAGTTCGACCGAATTATTATAATGTTTAATAAGATCTGACTGGAATATAATAAATATATCTCGGCTAACAAAATATAACTCCAATTTTCAAACCGTCAAGAAAAGTAATAAGTTGCTATCAGGGAATTCCGATTTGAGCTTTTTCTATTTAATAAAAAAAAAAAAAACAATAAATTTGTATCGCCATTGTCAGTGTCAATGGTATAGAAAAAATAATGTTTAAGTATTAAAGGATATCATAACGGTTGTAACATTTGCTCTGTCGTATGAGCATGTTCAATTATTACAAACATTATTTTGGATCATTAAAACTAGGTATGCACTATATAGCGGGAGTGGCGACCACATGTCGCAAATGGTCCCTACACTGGCTTTCGCAATATGCCAGATGTTCGCAACATTTTATGAGACTTAGCTAATTAAAATAGAATTATGAAATTTTAACATAAGTACATAAGTACTTACCATATCCACAAATATTATCCTTGTAACAAACAATAGCTTCATCTATAACTTCAAGTATACCAAAATTTCTACAAAGCACCGTTTATGTAAACGTTTATCGCGAAAAGCAAAGACACATAGCAAGGCAGCACTGATTCTTACAATAACTCGGCACTACTATCCTAACTATCAAAACTTTAGCAAATTAAGTCTTTAGAAACACTCCCGCTCACCCGTCTATCGGTATACAGAAGGCACAACGCATATGGTCCACTACATTGGCTAGGGTACTAAGTAACACCAACAATGGATAGTCCATAGGTCCGCCGGACCTTTGTTAGGCGGTGTCCAGACCGCGCCAGCTGTGAACGCGAGCGTGCGTCGACCGAATGAACGGACGATCGATGCCGGTAACAGATTTACATTTTCCTTTCAGGATATCGGGAAAGTTTGCGAACATAAAAAATATCCGGGGCAGTATTACGGCGCGCCCGCACGCCGGTAGTGCGCGGCGCCGAATGCCGCCCGCCCGTCGCCGTAGCCTCCTGCTACGAGTAGAGCACCGCACCGCGCCGACTGAGCACTGAGCACACACTACCATTTACATAATCACTTAAAAAACCCCGATTATAATCGCCATTGGTACATCCGAATCTACAACACCTAAGCAATCTTTTTTGATGCTCAAAAATCCATTTCTTTTTAAATCATAATGAAAGCAGGACCTTATATAGAAATATAATTTTATTATAGAAATAAATTCTACATATCTATTGACAAACATGGGAAAAATAATAGCGATGGCTGCCAATATATTTTGTAGAAAAGCGCCGCATATTACTCTTTAGTTTGATAGAAGAGCGATTTTATTTCGTGATTGTTAAGGTCTCGATTGGGTTAAAGTTGTCGGGGGTGGTTGTGGGTAAGGCGTGGTGAGTCCGGACCGCGCGGGGCAGGGGCGGTGTGAGACGTAGGAGTATCGATTTTAAGTCACCCCGCCCTCTCCCCATGCGATGCGGCAGTGTGAGTGCGCCATGCGAGTTCTCACTCCGAGATCGTCAGTAATAACAAAGCCCTTATTAATAATAAGACAAATAGTATTTAGAATGATGTATCTATAATTCGTTTTTTTAGCACCTTTATAATTACCTCTTGTAGTATTGATTGTTAACCTAACTGAATAGTGCAAGGAAGAAATAGTCGCGAGGACGAATAACATGAAACGCAATGCGAATTCTTTCTTTTTCCTTTAGAGTTTGACATATTCCCTTAGGAGAGCACAATACATTTCCAGAATTCGTTCGATTGCGCGTTTAATTAACTTTTCTTTGCAAATCGTATTTTACATTTGAACGATGTCCAATCTCTGTCCAATATATAATCTTACCATATTAAATATTCAATAGTAACAATACTAATTTGACGAAGAATTTAGTAATTATTAAGTTCGATCACAAATTGTATCAAAAAAGAATATGCATGCATATGTTTGTAAATTCATAGGGAAAATGTTTAAAAGGCAACGGCGGGCAACCACTTGTGGATTGCAACACGGCGAATGCTATTGAAATGAACAGCACAACCGTATCCTTTTGAGCAAGTGATGAAAATGCGCGTCAAATATAATACCGTAATGGATTTTTAACAAATCAATAACAATGACCTTCGTCGCATATTATGCAATATTTCAATTCATTTGTATACCAAGATATATTCAAAAGATATTAAAAAAATTGTGCTCTTACCTGTCATCGAGTTGTTGAAATTGCGAAGCTTGTTGATAATTGATTCGGCGACCGTACAGTGATGCTCCGCCTTCAGACATGTATCCATCCATTATATCGTTGTTTCTACCGCAATCCATATCGTTCACGTTTATTCTTCTTAAGCAATCGCCATCGGACATGTACCCAGAAGCAATATCAAGGTCACAATAATCTGGGTTAGAAAATGCAGGGCCATAATTCAAACGTTCGCGCAAACCCACATTGTCTCTTCCAAAATTAGCTTTCACAGTGTTGGCGTGATGTGGATATCCCGGTATGTTCTTTTGTGCTAATCCTGAGGTACGCATTGGTAGAGTTAAGTGACTATTGTAACCTCGAAGTAGCGGTCTCATAGGCATTACGTTCATCAAGGGATTTTCGTCTTCGCCTAGCGAATTATCACGGCCATGTGAAGGAGTACTTGATCTGCTTTCCGTTTCTTGTTTTTTGCAAAATTCTGTCAAAGTTTTATTATGATCAAAAAATTGTTTATGACCCGAATTTTCCGGACGCTTTTGCGCAGCTTCTTTTTCTGATAGTTCCGCTTCGTTTATAACGTCGTTAATGTAAGTAGCATTCATATCCATTCGCTTATTAGGCGTTATGTTATTCGTTCTCGACATTTCAGATCCAGATTCACTTGATGGTCGATATATTACGCTACCGTCACTTGAATTGGACTGTTGGCCAGTAGTACTGTGCGTAGAATTTGAATGTGAGCTTTCAGACATTTGAGAGGAAGAATTTTGTGTACCCACGTTAACCATTGGCATGGGAGAAACGGCTAAAGTTTGCTTCTGAGTAATTTCTTTACTTAAATTAGATTGTTCTCTTGAAAATGGATGAATACTAACATTATTAGCAGAATTTAAACTAGAATTACTCTGTATGGGACTTAACTGACTATTAGTACTTTTATGAATGATATGTCTGTCGTCTTTTGATATTTTAGTAGTTCCTTTTACAGCAGCCGTTGGTTTTGGAATACCTGTGTGATTTTGTCCTGCAGGATTCTGACCAGTCGGTGAGTGACACTGATTGGTCAAATTCTTAGATTGAAAATTTAAATGATCATGGGATTTTACTTCTGCATTATTCTCTAAACGTGATTCAGCAAGTTTCATTTGACTTCCTGTCAGTTTAACCATTTTCGACTCTATTTTGGATTTAGAACTTCTTGTTTGATCCTCGATTACGTTTAACTTAGTATTACTGACAGATTTTGGTGCCGCTATTTTTGATTCTTTATCTCGTGCTGGCAACTTCGGACTGTTGCTTGTTTTTTCATTACTACTACTTCTAACGCTACTTTTATTTAAACTAGACGAAGCTTCTTTTGTGCTTTTAGAGTTAACAAGTTTTGATTTCACATTTTTGCCAGATTTGTCTTTTGATAATGTGTCGTTTTGTTGTCTTATAGTCTTAGGTCCTATTAAATTAGACGATTTGATATGTGTATTTGCGGTATTAGAAGATTCATTTAGACTTAAACTAGAATCTGATCTTTCACTCTTTGCTGATGAAAAGCCACTCGAAGAACTGGTGCGTTTCGAAACTGCAGTACTTTTACTACTTTGCTTCTCACTCGCAACTTTATCTTTGTTAAAAAGTTTTAATTTATCTAACATGGACTGTTTCGTGGGCGTTCCATTGTGAGCTCCTTGAGCATGTTGTTGAGTCTGTGATAGCTGTGATGGAATTTTACTACCAGGAGCTAACAACGACGAATTAGGGCGTGATCTGGAAACATTCATATTTTGTATTTTAAATACAGTTACTAAAACAAATTTGTATTGTATTGAAATTTGAGTTTGAATTGAGTCTTCCACGTCGATAATATTTCAGAAGTTTTTATGCACAAATTCTATAAGGAATCAAAAAGTAAATTCATACCCGGAAGAGGAGCCAGGCGCACGCGGTATGAAACTGACAGCTCCTTGCCCCAGCGGGCTAGTCGAGCGACTGGAACTTGCAGACAGACCACTTTTACCTGTGGAAGAAAGTCGCATTAACATCAAAAACTAATAATCTACTTCATAGCAAAATCACAAGATTTCTTTAGCGTATTTTTTCAATAAGTAAAAACAACAAAATAAAGAATACAAGGATGGTGTTAAATTTCTTAGCCGTTTTATTACAAATTGAAGCATCCCCGTGGCCACTACTCTTTACGGTGAAGTTGGGACATACAACTCCAGAAGAAAGTAAGTATAAAATTACTGAGTACCTCCATTGACCTTGCTATATTTTCCCTTGACGTTACATGACCTTAGAAATGTTCGCAAGTATAACAAAATTTTGAACGTCAGTGAATTTCAGTCAAACCTATACATAATGTAAATATCAATAAAAATGATTTACATAAAAAACAATAATAAACAATGTATAGACATGTACGAGGACTAAGAAAGGATTTTTAGAAATAAAATAATTTAAGGTCAGGGCGAAATGCTGTTGTATGTTACGTTACAAAACGTTATTTACTGTTAAAAAGTCGAGTCGCAGGCAGCTTGTAAATATACTTATATAGGATAAAATAATAGTAATAAAATATACTTTATAGAAACAATACGAAATACTGGCCTGTTCACAGTTAGACTCCCTTCTCAGCCGATTACATTAATTTTTCAAAGTAATATTTACCAAGATAAAGTCCAAGTATTTTTAATCGCAACACGACACGGGTGGCGAGCCGGCGACCTACTGCTCGCCTTATTGAACCTAAGCTATATTTATATTAGTGTTTGTACAAAACTTACACTATAGTTACCAATTTTATTAAGACCGCTGTGCCCCACATGACCCCTTAAAACTAAAAATAACGAGGGGAATGTCAGCTGATTGCAAGAGCTCAAACAATATTGGTTTGCTTTATCGATCCCTTGTCGACCAAGTAATAATATTTCTGACGTCATACCATGGTCACAAATGTATGCATGTGCGTGAAACAACCCCATAGAGGGACAGTACAAAAATAGTTTCCATATTGATTTCATGATACAATGAATTCGTTACGCAAGCAACAAACATATGTAAATTAGATTGAGAAAACTATATGAGGAGACATTTTATTACCAAGATATTTAGCAGAATTCAGTCTCATTCGCGTTTTATCAGTCAGTTGCGTTCGTCTTGAAACTCTTTCCCAGAAATAATATATCTTGCGGATTTTGAATCATCGTCATCAGCCTTTGTCAGTCCGCTGCTGGACATAGTACTTTGTCTATCCGTCATCATAAGGCGAATTTAACCGTAAAAAATATTTGTTACTTATTTAATGACAAAGCGGTACTTTATGTAAATGGCACACCTATGCACAAAGGTAAGAAAAATTTTAATTTTTTTATGATTGTTACTTTTTTGGTTTCGGGGGGGAAATCTTAAACAAGGTACTTTTCTTCTGGGGGAAAGATAGGGTTTTACTCACTAAAACCCCCTCGGTAGCCATCCACGAGTGCGAGAGGCAGGGGCTCCTGGATCTCCAGTGTATGTTAAGAGCTTCGACAGTTGTTACTATTGTGTAAAGCTGAGTGTTTCAATTTATTTATTATTATCATTATATCGAATTGAAAGACTTCTTGTAATGGTGTTGTGTTATTATAAATAAATATCGATCGTAATATCAAAAATATGAATATATTAATGCTTTTTCATAATTTTTTTTCTAAACTAAATCGCATGTCAGTTATTCCGTCGTAATTAACTTTACTTAGAAATTAAGGATTAAAGTTAAATATTTTATATACATTAGTTAAATAAACAAGAGTGTCCTCGGGACGATAAAGTTTACAGTAGATTATGTACCATTGGAATAGTTTAGTAATTGATTTAAAATAATTTTATTACTCTCAAGTCTTATTACTATTAAGACCTACATTATTATTAACCGTCTACAAAACAAACGTACATCATCCGGGATGGAATTTAGCAGTCTCAATCAGCAATGGTCGGCATCCGTTCGTTATTCGGGTCAATCCATCACATTTGTTGAGAGGCTGACTCTTACATCCTTGTGCACTATATGTAGCGTATATCATATTGTCTATGGATGGCATTGGAGGAAATGTAGTGAAGATTTAAAACAGATGAAAGATTTTTATATCAAATATGGAAGGAGAGACAAAATAACAATTAAATTAAATTAAAATTTGTTTTTAAAATGTTTTTATTGTAAGTTTAAATAAAGGTTTTCATTTACAGTTTTATAAGTACCTGTCTATGTGTTTTTTTTAATGTAATGAATGGTTATATATTATATTTATATTTAGTTGTTACTTTTAAAGTGACTAAAATGCACACATTAATAACATCTTTATGAAATAAAATATATAAAATGTCATGACTAAAATATAACATATTTGAGATAATTATAAAGTAATTTCTTGAGGTCTACAATGTTCATCATTTTTGTATGTTCCTGATAATTAAATTACACTTACGTTTATGTATCCGATTGGTTAACTAATAAATCACGCAATAAAAATCATAATGCACCTTTTTATCGTATTTCACGCCTCACATTATGTATTAAAAGATTACAGTAATTATCGTATTTGGAGAATGTAAGATTAAATAAAGTTTAAAACTCAACAAAATAAAGTTTAAAAATCGTAATATTGAAAGAGCGCGCGCCGCGAGCTGTGGACGTCAACTGGCGATGCATTTGAGTCTACGTCAGTGCGAGCACACGATATAACCGACTGTAAATAAGTCTAACAATAATCAAGACCCGAAGCTTATGACTGTTGTACTTAAATATCCCAGTTACAATGTGATCTCTTACAGTATGCACAAGTAACATCAAAAGATAAAAAAGTTATTGCTTATTCACACAAATACCTGTGCTACTATCATAAGTTATACAATATGTTAGGGTGTGTGGTCACACTTGTTGTGTCACGGATCTTGACTTCGTTTCCCAGCTGAGAAAAAAAATCCTGTTCATCAAAATTACCAAAACTATGAATTCGGATTTGTTCAGTTTTCGATTTGTCGTAGTAGAATTATAGCTGTCACTTTTGGGCATTTAATCGGGAGGTAGATACCTCGATTATTTCAAAAATTACTCAGAAATTGTTTTTTTTTTTTAATATTAGCCATATCAATACAATCAAATCTTTATGTAAAAATTTAATCCAATACTTATATTTTAAACTAGCCGTGCGAGGTCCGAGCTGGTGCGGATGAATTTCGATCGTTATTTTTGAAGTAAAAACTTATTTAGGCGCGTTAGAAAATATTTGGTAGATGAAAATCTTATATGTTCGCGTGAAAAATATGCGCCAGCAACACGCGTCAGCAACATGATTATTTGAATTAGCAACAGTTTCGAGGAACTTCTTTTAATTACTTACTTTTCTTGTATTCAATTTTCAATCTTATGGTTAAGAAATAAGGATTTATTTTTGTTGATTATTTATTTAGTATTTACTTATTTTTGAACTATTGTCGCGACTTCCCAACTGTTTTAAGGCACTTCTGTTGGCAGTCGGCAGCCTGTATTTTTTAAATATCGCACGACAATAACTTAATAAATATATCCAGTTCAGTAATCACGCACATAAACCACCAAATCTTTATTCTTGATAATATTCCTATGGATAAATATTCTTCTCATATTTGTGCATAGGGATACATATGGTGATGTCTATAAAGCATTAGCAACCTATTATATTGAGTAGACTACTTTAATATGCAAAACTGCGGAAAGTCAATGAATGCAGGTGACTCTAGCGCTTTTTAATAGCACTTAAGAGAGATATTTTCTGCACCGAACTTAAGAGGGTATGTAGAGGATACCTACTATCTTTTTATTATTAATTATACATGAATATTATTATATTCAATTTCTTGCGCCTTTATTATTTCTATCTGGTAAATCGATAACAATTTGAGTTGGAAAACTACTTATAGTAAATAATATTTCCATAACTATCTGATAGATGTTGTTGAGCGAGGTTGGAAAACTTTGAACGACAGATATAAATATTTCTAACAATTTTAAAACCGCCAAAAAAGCAAAACAGTAGCTAGTTACAAACCGACACAATTCTGGTAAATAAGGACTACCTGAATCTAATATATTGTGTAAACACTACCACTATAAATTTAAACATCTAGAGAAATTAAGTGATATTATAGGAATACGTATGTGAACAAATTGTAAAACTTCGTAGAGTAATAGCGTTTTTCCTTTAAAATGTTTTAAATCAAAATCGTATCAAAGCACTAACGGATACAAGTCGATTCGTCTAGACCCCAGACTCTAGACAGTCGGCAGATGGTCGCTAGAGATCCTCGCCCTATCTATTTCACTTCTCGTCTAATTTTATTAATAGTTGTATTGATAAAATACTTTAAAGACACTGTTTACATTCGACAAAAATAAGCGTTTAAGACAGTATGTCATCACAAGCTTCATCTTATTTAACACTAGTTTCAGTAAGCAGTAACTACACAACCGACCGGAGATTCTTGTGTGGCCATCAACAAACTGGATGTCGTTCCCTTCACTTATCAGGATAAGCGAGAAAGTGAATAAACCTTCAGGTATGTCGGTTTTATTTCGGGCCGACGCAGACGTGATATTTTATCGCCCATTAATGGATTCCTTTATTATGTTAAGCCACGAGCAATAATAAACCACTAAAATAAAGTTTAGAAATGTATGTTATCATTTAATAGAACTTATTGCCTTTTTATATAGAGTGTTATCATATAGCAAGTATTATCCTTAAATCGGGTAACGTAGTAGTTGTCATGGCCGTCTGTAAACATCTGTGACAATGTTCCTTTAAATTCCTTAATCATCGTTATATATCTTGTAAATGCAATCTAGTCAATAGCAGTCAAAAGTATTCAAATAGTCGGAAAGTTTTCGAAATTAAAATTACTACAAGATTTGACTTGATGATTTTGACATTGTGTTTGTTGACGCGCTCGACTATTGTGTTATGAATCTGTGGAAACTCCCGCTAAAAGAAATGTACAATAGTTGCCGCTAGAGGTCGCTCTCTTCCTTCAACTGTCAAACTAACAAAACTTTCTGTGCTGTGTGTAAAATTGTTATCAAATTAATTTTGTTATAAAATGTCATTTATTTTTGCCATCGAATGTCCTCTAAACATATTTTTTTGTTTATTATTTCCCACCAGCTGCACTTGAACATGAATTCCTTTAGACCGTTAGTATTAATTAAGCTTAATTGACGACGTCTAGTCTAATGTAATGAATAGTCCAAAATAAAAGACTTACACGAAAACAAAATAAAACATTGTTCAGTGGGAGGGTAATGGTGAAAAAAACATTGAGTATTTGTTTTTTCTGATTAAAATCTTTGTTCAGGTAGTCAACCTTTGAATTAAATTGACATTATGACTGTTACTTTCAATTTTTAAAGCCATCACGGGCAAAATCCTGCTTGAATAAAGTACTAACTGTCTCATAAACATCAAAGGGATTGCATGTGCAAAAAAGTTGGAGAAAGAAAAATCAATTTGCAAAACCCAAAATGTTTATGTAGAACTTTTACTTACGAAATGTTCGTTTCTTTTCTCATTTTTATACTCTGCTCAAATTTACCGTGAAAGTAAGCTTTAAGAAGTTTCTAAATACGATTTGTTTTTCTTACAGATACATTTTTTCGTATTTTTTTACGTGTGTCAGAATTTAAATAATGAAAATGGACATTAGTCGACTCTTACATTCTACGATCTTATTAATAACTAAAGCATTATTCAATGAAACATGAAAGAAAGTATAAATTGTTATTGAGTGTAGTACTCGCGACGTCTCGAGTGCAGGCGAATGCATCCTGTTTGGCTTCAGAACGACCATTGTCTAGGACCAATTTGCATACGCAATTATTAAATATGAGTGAAGGATGTATATCGTAATAGCATTTTGATTAAAATTAAATATTCCAAAGAAATTAATCGTAATATATAACAATAAATGTTTGTATTTCATGCGCTGCTGTTCGTCTGATTACGATAAAACTTTGTCAATTTATTGAATGCCCTTGTTCGAATATTATGCAAACAAATATGATGCTTTTATCTTTAAATACTTGAAAATGAAAATAAAGTTTTATAGAAATAATACTATGAACGGAATCTCCAATGCCATTGCATTTTTTATATAAAGAAGTTGG
Organism: Papilio glaucus; assembly: GCA_000931545.1. Lineage (NCBI taxonomy): Eukaryota > Metazoa > Arthropoda > Insecta > Lepidoptera > Papilionidae > Papilio > Papilio glaucus. The sequence goes on along the minus strand of JWHW01017015.1, from coordinate 169,406 downwards.
CAAACAAGTAAGCAACGATATTAAGTTACCGCTATCCGTAGGCATATGCAACAAGCTGAGGAGTTTCAGATGTGTAGCCTACCTATAATGGGCAGACGAAGGGATAAATAGAAAAAAAGGGTGCTTCCTTGTCCTATCCATCCTCTCCCTTGTCAAATCCTCTAAAGGAAGGGAAAGAGGACAAGGATCAGGCCGCCGGCACCTAACCATCAGGCGAAACGCATAAGTCGTGGTATTTCACTAGTCAAGCCGGCCTATTTGTGCGACAGAAGTTATTGTGCGGGCTCCAATGTTCCTACGTAGTGTTCTGATATATTTAAAGTATAGAAAAATAGTACCATAAGATTTATTTAAAACAATATATCTACTAGGAATATTTTTTATAATAAAAGTAAAACGCCCTAAGTACAATATTTCGTAAGTGCAGTGTTTAGTTTCTTCGTACATCGAAACAAAATATTATGATTTAACAAAGCCGCGGCGGATGCAGGTGGCTGAGACTATTCATGTCACTGCCGGGGAGACTGCATCATGTAATCAGCAAAGTACAAATAATTGTTTTACAATATCTATATTTTTTGGAATAAGATGGCAAGCGAGCAAGTAGTTCACCTGATATTAAGTCACCGGTACCCTTAGGCATGCTCAACAAGCTAATTAGAAGCAGTAGATGCGGTGCCTACCTTTAAAGGACAGTAAAAAGGGTATTGCCATTTCCTATTCACCCCCTCACCTATCAAATCCTCTTCCTCTTCCCATACTTTGTAAGAAAGGATGGAAAAGGGAAGATGATTGACATAAGGCTTAATGCACCTCACTCATCGGATGAAACGCGAAAGCATAAAATACTCCTATTTCACGCCTGTCTTCAGTGAGGTCGTGGTATGTCACCTGTCGAGCCGGCCTATTTTTGCAACGGGTGTTGTTGTTACGGGCTCTACCACTGTTAATCTTACATGATCTTCTATCACTTACGTCGTAATCTATTGCTATTCATCGTGCTCTTCTTCTTCTGAACCAATACAAGCTACTTATGCGTGTGGTGCAGTGTCTAATTTTTTTATGTTGCAAAAGGCCATTTTAAATACTTGTTCTTAAATTTTAGAAATAATTTAGTATGAGTTTATTGCAATCAAAACAAATAACATAAATACAACAAATAAAAATAATACAAATATAAGTAATAACAGCATAAAAATTACACACATTAAACACTTGCAAAGGTATCTAGAAACGTAAACGTAAAGTGAAAATATTTTTGTTGGCTACTACTTCAAATTTATGTTTCGATAAAGTGATGGGCGTTTCGAAACTTTTCGCAGTTTGCACTCGAGTGTACCAGTGCTTTGATGAGTTTTACATCTCCATGTCAAAGATCATTCTGCTTCGGTGAACCTTCTGAAATAGTCCTTTATGGAGTATAGTTACACCGTACACAGATATTTTACCGTTTTTTGTTACAGCAATTGTGCAGGGAAAAGAAAACTATAAAATTTTAATATTCATTGATCTTAGACATACTTTAATTCGTTTTCGTAATTGTCCATAAACTTTCAATTGGTACCTCATTTACTCTCAACTTAAGTCAAATAAGAATAAGGCAACAAACAGCTTTGTGTGTGATACAAACAAAAACATTTCTTAGATATTTTTGTATGTCCTTTTTCTACCTTTCTCTAAACACCCCTTAAAATTCGCATCAACCAGACAAGTTAGATTTCTTTTATAAGTAAACCAAGAGGGATGGGACCTGCGATATAATTATGACATGAGACGCAGAAGAAGTATAAGTACCACACTTCTGCGCTGGTATTCCTTAACTGTTACTGAGCCGGTATAGTCGATATATTTGTGCAATTGCAACAGTAGCATACCTCGGATTATACGGAAAGAGAAATACCCGGTCCGTTTTCACCATCTGCTGGTACGACGGATTTTTATTTAAAATCTTGGTCGTTAGGACTAACAAATTATTAAGCCTATGCTGTCGTATTGCTAAAACAATCTTGTATTTTAAACCGAAGGACCCAAAAGAAAGGTAATGGTTTTCGCGCGCATGGATCTATGTTTGTTCCATTGTGACAGGAGATAATCTTGCCCGATTTTAAATAGTAAGGTTTTTATTAGATTCGGATTCTTCTCCGGTTTCAGCTATAAATCCTACAGTCATTCGTGTTTTTCAGTTTGTCTAAATTAACGTTTACTTGTTAAACAAGGGATTGCTAGGAAAGAAAGGAAATGTTACATACATATGTACATGTTATATAATTTAGAGATTGACTCACCCGCATGCCCCGGCGTGGCTGGCAGGGGCCGCTTGTCTGGGGGCGCGCGGCGCACGGCCGCCGCCGACGCAGGCAGCGGGATCGACGTCTGCAGCACCGACACCTGCCTGTTAACAATGATTATCTAGTAAGATCACTTGATAAATAATTTCGATTTACCAAAGTAGTTACTTTATATACCAAACCACATCGCATATAAGCATAGTTTCATACTAGATAAAAGTCAGTCATTAATAACCATGACAAATCATTTTATTACTCATTAATTTATGAAAAACCACATATAATTATACGTTTATATTGAATATGACGTATTGAACTATAAACAGAAAAAAGATAAGTGTTTATAATATTCTTAAAACATTTTTTTTTACTTATTAGTGCCTTGTCATATAACACAGAAAACGGTCGTACAATATAAAAATGAAATAATTTAAGACGGTATTTATAATGTATGGAAGTAGAATTGAAATATCAAAATAAAATAAAGTCCACCAATTCTACATATATTAATTAGAAATTCAATGTAAGATTTTTTAAAGATTATAATTGCCTATGTAATTAAAAGTAATACAACGAATATAATTAACTGTTAAATTAAAAAATAATAAACTAAATAACCATAAACATTTATTTATTTTTATTTATTTCCACTGCCCGAATATTTATTCCTTTTTTGTATAAAAATAATATATTAATCACAGTAAAAATAAACATCATAGTGTTACTTCTTCCTGCACTATAAGTGCAGCAACTATAAAAGCTAACTTGTAAAACTCTCACACACCAAGGCACTTAAAATGTAGTGAGAGAGTCAATTGTATGTGGCTGAAAAATTGCTATTTGCCAGACGTAGTACGTTGTACTGGCTAAAACCCAGGAAGGGCTCCATTTTTATGCGGGCAGTATCCGGGCATTGTCGAAAGTGAGCAGAATTTCATACATTCAATAAATAGTAAAGTATTATTTGTTGGACATCCTTTGGAGATACACGTTGATAATTGTATTAAACTTCGCGTTTACCGAGAAGATTGTTCAATCTAAATAATGATCTGTAATGTACAGGTTTCACTACATATGTACATAGTTCATTTTATTTATAAAAGTGAATTATAATGTAGATATATAACAAAAAATAACCAAAGTAAAATTGATGTAGATAAATAATTTAAAGTAACTAGCTCTATCGGAGATAGTTGGACCTTTTATAAATTTAAAATTATTCGATCTGTCATAATATTTTCATTACTTGCTACAAGATGGCGTTGTTATAAATATATACAAAGTACATACCCTAGGCTTCCAGGATCGGATAGGGTACCGGTTTTCGCTATTAATAGAACTATATGCCTTAAACTATTGTTGCTTTTCGAAGTCATCTCATACGAATATTTTGAGATCGTTGTAAAAGCAGAACTAAATGAAATTAAACAATTTGCCATTTTCATGACATTGCTAAATACTATGCAATTTATAAATCACTAACTAAAAAACCTCAAACATTAACCTTGTGGCACTAAACATGCATACGTCCTTCCATATAGTTAGAGAGATAATATCTGTGTTTAACACTTTATCAATAAATCTAACAAGGGCATTAGACCCGAAAAATAATAAGAATTTATTTAGAAGAAGGAAGAAGGGATTGTTAGTCTTCCTTATACCACAATATAATATACCCAAAATAGAAAAACATGTACATCAGCAACATCAGTATCTTAAGTAGTATTGCTGTTAATCACAGCAGCAAGAAATACCTGATGAAGACCACACCGTATTATCAATATATTTCATTGTTAGAGTGCGGATACCCAAGTTTTGATCCTTTGTCCTAAGGCACGTATGAGTATAAATGATATGTAAACATTGCTCATCTGGCGGCGTGTGATGTGAGTGTAAGTCTGCTTTGCGCAACAGATTATGTTATTTGACACGCTTTTGACAGTCGACATGCCATGTTTTAGCCCCTTGATGTGTATTACTGTATACCTATTGTTGTTCTCAGTTTGTATGATCTTTGTCATTGTTCGTTATTAAGGTAGCAATTATGTAGTATTTGAGAATTATAAACCGTCTGGCGTATTTTTCAGTGTTTAGAGTGTCTAGAGGCCTATTCGTTATGACATAGATCTCAAATTTGATTCCTTACAGAGGTGAAGATGTATGACGTATCAAAAAATTATAAATATCTATTCTGAATAACCCGCTGCTCTTGGATGGTAAAAGGTTTTATCGATTTTCACACACTGACAAATATGGAAGACAAAGAGTGTAAATACTATCATTATCATTATCACCATACAAGAAAAATTTTTAAATTTTAAATTACATCATAATTTAAACGCGCATAATACATACATACAATATATAATACATCGTATAGATTTAACAACGAAAACACTCCATCCAGTGTCAATAGATTCTAAATATGAGCACGCTTCGAAATTCCGACATTTCGTAATACACGGAAAAGCGTGAGGCGGGCTTCCGGGGCGCCGTTCAGAAATGGAGGCTGTCCCGAGCCCGACACGTGACCTCACGGCACGACATCACATATTCCATGTGCCACTGTCGCTATTGGAAATAAATTGAAATCTACGATCATGTTTTGTTTTTAAAAACAACTTACATGTTATTAAATGAAATTATCACTGTCAATTTACTGCAATGTAAATAGCTACGCTTACACCACGCTTATTGAGTCCCAACGAAAGTGGAAAACCAAACGACAGTATAAAAGTGGTAAAGCCCGCAACAACAACATTTGTTGCAAGAATGATTCGGCTCGAATGGTGAAATACCACAACCACACAGAAGACAGGCGTGAAGTAGAAGTAACCTTAAATGTTAATTAGTGAAGTGCCGGAGGCCTAATTCTGGTCCTCTTCACCTTTCTAGCCTCTCTTCTAATAAGGAAAGGATGGGAAGGGAAGGTGGAATCGACGAGATAGGGGATGCATAAGAAAAGGAAATATCTCTTTTTCTCTTCATCCCTTCCTCTGTCCAATAAAGATAGGCAACACATTTGATACTCATTAGCTTGTAACAGATCCTTATGTGTAGCCGTCACTTAATACCCAGGTGAACCGCTTGCTCGTCTGCATAGAAAGTATTCTTGTATACAACAAATCGAAATTAACCGTGTGATTTGCATCCTGGGTAATTCTGACCATTTACATAATATCGACTTACTTCCTTCAAAACTCTTATTAGACAGCACAAAGCTGTCAATGTGCATAGAACCCAGCAATTATCTTAAAGGTTAACTTACATTGTAAAGAAGTAGCGACTTTCTATATTTTAGCCATGTTATGGACACTATAAATTTGTTGAAAACAGGTTAACGACAGTGCTTAGATAAACCAAGTGAAATTTAAAATGAGTTCTCTCAACCCGATGGCTATAATAAGGTGGGCGGAGATAAAGACAATGTACCATACATTACGTTGTCTAAAATAATTACAACAGAACTTCTAAATATTAACAAAAAAAAAACAAATTAAGATCAGAGAATCAGAAAACAAGTTCAAGTGGTTAAACTATTGCTATAACTATTACACTAATTAAATTAAACTATCTACAAGATACTGCATATCACAAACTTTATACGAGGTATCTAGTTTTAAAGGTAGAGTTCTTAACTAAAAAAATACCAGCTAAGTTATGTTCCTTAGTTCCCACAATTACTAAATCAAGTCAATAACATGTACCATGTTCTAAAGACGGCCATAGAAGGCGATAGCGATATTGTTTATGGAACTTGTACAGCGCAAGGAGATCAAAGATTACATTAACATTACAACTTGCTTTCACGATAACAATCGATTCTATAAAACTTTACTGACGCCGTTTATAGCTTGCCGATGTGAGTGGACTAACATGTACAAAATACTATTAAAATCATGAACAAAGAACGCTCGTGTTAGTATCAAATTAAGTGTGAAATTTCTACAGAAAATAGGCCTCGTTAAAAACGTACGCCTTGTAACTATTCTTATATAATGTACAACGCTCGATATTGCTACTGTTAATAGGCGTTTAACTTTTTCATTTTTTTTTGGATGCACTCACGCCCTTATCCAATAAGGATAGGCAGAGATTCCTGAAAAGCACTTTACTTATATAGTCTTGGCACATCTCTTCTTTCTTTTACGAAATTTACGCATAGACGTTCGTTGGATACTTTTACTAATCCAATTCTTTTTCATTTTGGTCATTAAACAAAACTCCATGATAAGCAAATGTCAGATCTGCATTTGACCATTTGATATTAAAGTGTTTGGTAACCAAAACGAGCGTTAGATATCTCTGCCTAACCTGTTAGTACAAGCAGATTTGTTACGTGGTCGCAAGAACCAGTGCCTTAGATCACAACTACATTTGTTTGTGTGTCTAAAGTAAATACAATAATAATGTTCACCCACCGTGACTCTAAGTGGGTGTAAACGACCAAGACACAGTTTAAGACTTTTGTATTGGTTCATAAAATATCGGAAGTCAGTATTCATGTAATAGAATATAATGCATCTCTTTTAATTCTACTAGTATTTAAAGATAGCAAACGCTATCCACTTATATCCGGATTATTATGTTCTAAATGTGACACATTGATATAGACCGGAATCTGACCAGAAAACAAATATTCACAATTTTTTGGAATTTTGATATCCTTGTAAAATGCCCACAAATTTCAAGGAGCTATGAGAGGTTGTAATGAAGGAGATTTAGAAATTCTCCGAACAAAACCGTTTAGAAAAGTTTCCGTCCGTACCTTCTTACTTCAGGCGAGGTGGGTAGGCTCCTTGATTTCCTGCTTTTCCCGTGGCGGGAGTGTCCTTGTCCGGAGTTCGCGTTGCCCATGGTTAAAACGATCCACTCTCTTTAACTGCACTTTGTATCACAACAATGGAGTCTCAACGTAAACATTTCTCTTTTGTAATATCACTACACTTTTATTGTTCAACTTGCTGTCGTTCATTTCGCTGGAAGTTATTTTGATACTGATATTTATTCATATTATTAAAGTACCCACATAATTTGTCTGAATAGTTAAGAGTATTTATTAAGGACATTTTTGAAAAATATTGTAATAGGTTTTAAAGATAACATTTCTTTAATTTAGTAATTACATAAAGATTCACATTTTTTTTACAAATAATGTCATTTAAAATTTATTTGAACTGTTAATCATTTGACCTATATATGATTAATGATGTTTAAAGAAAATAGGTACGTATTTTGAATAAATAAATAATAATGCGCTCAGGCCCGTAACTCACAGGGGTAGGCAGATATTATGGCATTTGGCGCGATCCTGGTTGCTCTCTCGCTTGTTTTACATCCATACATCTACGCATATATGCTCGTCGGTTAAGGGTACTCCTTATATCGTCCTTCTTTAGTATGTCACTAATCTGATCATTATAAGTTTTCCTTCGACGTCCCCTGCCAACGCTGCCACTCACTTTTGCAACATAAATTTGTTTGGTTACTCTCTCTTCATTCATCCTTTCAACATGCCCGAACGTAATTTGAGGCATCTAAATCAACTTGCATACATTTTAAATTTATTATTCACTATCTATTCGCTCAGGGCGTAACCCTAGTAACTTAAGTGTAGTTATATGGACGTAGAATTAGATTCCGCTGACTGTGAAGTCCATACTAGGCATTATAAACTAACCCTGCAAATGCCAACGCTGGCCGTACGCTCAGCATCGCTCGAATATCACGGACCGCACGATTGTATTCGTTGCATTGCGCTCCATCGAGCTACCTCTACACTGAACCCTATTGTATTTATTATTATAACGGTTGCTGATGTTTAATCGAAATGAAAATTTAAATGAATTGAAGCAATAGTTTCGGTTGACTTTGGATTATACTACTACGGCAAAACCTGAGTACACTGAGACAAAATACACATGACATCTATAGATGATGATTTATAATAAATTCAATTATTTCCGTGCGATATCGAAATTATTAAGGACGACGCCCGATATGAACAGCTTCATTATATACTAGCTGTGCCCCGCGGTTTCGACCCGCGCTGCAATTTTACTTAAACGAAATGATATTATCTACTTAATGCTACCCTAACAACCGACATAATATGGCCGTAGCACAGTTAAATTTATATAACTTTCTTATTTATAAGACGATTGAGATAAAACATACACTAAATGTTAAGTGAACCTTACCACAATACATTAGTGAAAACCACACCCAAATCGGTTAAGCCGTTTCTGAGATCAGCGGTAACAAACGCACAAACAGATAAACAGACAAAAATTCTAAAAATCATTGTTTTGGGTTTTATTGCCTTTATGAAGGCCCCCGATAATTATATGTATATATTTGAAGATTCGATGGTTCGAGAAATGGCAACTTATTGGCACCGACTGGGTAACAAACTTTCAATTCGAAGTAGATCGCCCAGCATCTAAATAATCGCCGTTTTCTAACCAACTTTATGTAATCTATTAAAAAATGAGTAACAAAACGATATATGACATTAGTTAGTAGTTGATGGAGCAATTTTCTTTATCATGTCTCTATTATCAATTTGATTGATCAAACGTTATCAATTGAATGTAATGCCTTAGCTTAGAAAAGGGGGGACTCGAGCGAGTAGTTATTATTGTATTGTCATTCGACACAGGACAATGGAGAAAAAAAAAACGGTAATTACCGACACACAAACAGTTTAGAGTTCATTAACCTCTGTACACGTACTGTATTTGTTTCGAGATAACACCAAGTTGACAAAATAAAACCAGTTACACACTAGCATTCACAAAGGTTTGTGGAAAGGATAATAAGTAAACGTGTTATCGGCTAAATCCTGTTCACAGTTTACACACGGCTTTATTGATCGTGCTCGAATTGAGCAAACTGCGGTTTAAATGCATTATCGGAATTATCAAACTGCAGTACGGCCCTGCTCAGCAGAGCAGGGATGGGCTTGGTACAGTATGAACAATATAATGTTTTTATTATACAATAAAAAATATTTCAATCAAGGTATCTATAAACGTTACGTATCTTTTTCTTGGAAATGCAAAAAGAATAGTGAAAAACCTCGTATCTGGCTGAGTATTTAAATACATATGTATCGATACGATTTAAATACTGTGTGGCGATTACAGTACCCCTTAACGGGTTACTAAACAAGTATTATACTTTTCGAATGCTCATACATTTAACGTCTTGCCTATCAACACGTTAAATAACCAATAAATTGAAGACGGATCATTCATAAGCTATAAATAATCATTCCCAGTGAGGTTACACACAGCTTTATTGGGACTTAAAGACGTCGTATTTCGTATTTGTATTCAAATAAATTTTAACGACTTTATAGGTTTTGGATACGATTTGTAATGTGGAAAAAATACTATACACACATATTGAAATCTGCTATGATGTTTTTTTTACTAGTTAAAGAAAATTGATGCTATAAATTACCTATAATAATGAAACAAAGAAAGATTAGTTTGTTATCGAGGAATTTTGAAAGTATTAAATCGATTTTTAGTAATTCAAGATCAGAAAGCCACATTTCTAATGAAAGACTATAATATTATTCAGTAATAAATTCCAGTCCGAAATGTCTTTTTAGATAGATACATCATCTTAGAGACGAAGTTTGAGCTCTAGTGTGATATTTATAGCTTAAATTTTATGAATCTTAATTCTCATAACACAATGTCCTCCCTTATAATGCAAAATAAAATTAACTGACTAACAACAATAAATATAATTAATGGAAATTATTTACGGATAATTAATGTCTCGCACTAGGGCACATGTAATTTTATTTTAAAACTGTCTAAAAAATAAATAATAAAATACACAAGCATAAAGGCATCGTTAAAATAAGAAGATTCTACAACAACTCGCTTCGGCCGGGTAACAACTCGAAGGACGATGCGATAACTGAGGGCATAATGCATCTAAATAATTCATGAGAGGTTCACCTAAGCTCCGACACCTACGCAAGTATATCTATTTACAACATGACAATGGATAAATCGTTTAAAACGATCTAAGACCACTCGTGAGATGTCAAATGTCGCGCGTGAGGGTTAAATCTAGATTCCCTTTGTGATTCATTGCGTTTCTACCGGATTTAAATTTCGAACGGTTTGCGGTTTTGTTTGGGCGCTCCGATGACGTCACTCTAACGAACGGTAAAAACTTTTACCAACGAGTCTCTGGAACCACAAGATATTCTTCCTTGTCAAGTGTTAAAATAGTGTTCTTTTTTTTAATTTATAATTTCATTTAATTATCACGTATTTCTCAAGTTGATTGGTTAAAGATTTATTAAAAATCAAAAGCAAGGGTCGGCAAGTTTTAAGTGAAGTCCGGTTAGTGCCGTTATATTATACAGTTGAAAAAAAATATCGATTTTCGGATACCGTTTAAAAATTTTCATGGAGTTCCAGAAAAAAACTCGAAGGACTGTCAAAAGTGTAAAACTATAGTTATCATCAGTACAGTATGATTGTATAGTACAGTATGGTTTTGGCTACAGTTTTTGCGACCTGCCTGATGGTAACCCACCTAGGGAATATAGCTAGTTATATGAAAACAGAGTTTAAATTGATATATAGGTACATTTAACAATATTTGGCGGTCCAAGATTCAACCTTCCGGTCCGCCGGTTGACGACCCCTGTCTTAAAAGAATAGGGGTGCAATTTATTTGTCTTTAAAGAATTAGACGAAAGCACAACTTGTTAAGCTCACGAAACACCGACTATATTACATTATTATTTTACGGTACTAATTTATGATGATATTACAATGTAAGCTTTGACGGACTAGTCGCAAATAAAGGTAAATGTATAGCTAACAACGCCCTTTAAACAAAGACTGATGTTTCGTTCAAAATTGGCTCTACTACACGCTTCCCTGGGGAATAAAATGGGCGTAAGCTCCTTTGAGTCTTGCCAGTGTACAGTCAAACAGAAACGCTTTTCGTGGAAAGCGGCGCTGACTGTCCGCACGCGGCCGTGTTTATGCTAATTCATCCACGTAGCTGTCGATTGTTGTTTGATATTTTTGTAAGCATCTTCATTTACATTGCAACAGATTATATCAAATAATCATATTAAGTGGAAGCGGTCATATGATATCAGGTAAGCCGCTTGCTCTCTTGGAACTTTATAGTTGAATATAAAGTTATTTCAGCAACGAAACGAAGGACTGCTACCCTTATACTACACGATAATATAGTCTACCTAAGAGACTTCCAAGAGTTTCTAAATTTGATACAAGTTTTGTTATTATAACAATAAAAATGTGTCGTTCACCGTGAAGTCATGACAGATATTTAAAATGGTGATGAATATCACTTGTCACTTTATTGCGATGAGACTAACGTGAAGAGTGAGTTCGGCATACGTCCCATTCATCACACCCTTATGGTGATTACAGCTTAAATCTTTTAACAATTTACATTTCTAAAAAGTAACAAAAACAGGAATAGCGGAGTTTGTTGCAAGTACTATGGTTGTATATAACAATACAAGTACTCTAATGTGGGATTTAGACGGAAAGCTGACAAAACTGTCACCTCAACAGTGTCGAAATACGTGGGACATTATATTTTTAGAGAATAGAGAGGGGTTGAGGGGGAGAGAGAGAGAGGGAGGAGAGGGGGAGAGAGGGATAATCCAAATTTATATCATATTATTAAATTACTATTATCAAATTGTGTATAAATAAATACTTTACTTACTTTACTTTACTACTAGTATAAAACGATGTGATATCGCAATAAATTATGTTAAGAGATAAATTATAAGATCGAGAAAGATTACTGCTCGTATATAATCAGAAAGCATTAAACGACAAGTTGTTTATGCTTATAATGACCAATAAGCTTTGAAAATGACGCTCGTTGTGCTTTGAGGAAGTCGGAGAATTTCTAGCAATAAACAAGTCAAGTCCAAGGTAACCGCAGCGCTGAGGCGACAGATTTATGTCGTCTGTCAATGCCTCCCCTCTGTTAAGCTCCGAGATATTAACATAAGAAACGTTTTGATCTTGTTAATGAACGATTGATATCATACGAACGGACAAAAGAACATTGTTTCTTACTCTACGGATATTGGAATGTTGTTTAACTTTGTAAGATTATAAATTTATATAGACGATTGCACTCAATGTAAAGTCATTAATTTGCGTTCAGGTATTATAATGGCTTATATTTATTGCGTTAATAGGAGGCAAATGAGCAAGCGATTCACCAAATATTTAGTGAATCATCAAGGTCAATAATCAGGATTGTTTATGCTAGTAAAAAATAAATTGCTGCTACGGAAAAGGAAAAAAGGACGTGGTAGCCAGAGAGTATATGGACTACGACACTTCTAGTTTTTATTTCATGCTTATTACCCTAACCATTTAATAACAATTTACCAACGACCGGTAAGATACAAAGTCAGATCAACATTTTGTTGTAGTAGATATTGCATTCGAAGGAAGCGATTTGAAAATTCGTTTTTGTGCATACAAAGGATTGTTACAAGTTGTCAGCCTCAACGTTTGCGTCCGATTATGACGAGGCTATTTCCAACAGCAGAGTGGATAGGCTAATTGTAAACTACTGTCTATAGTTTCAGAGTGGTAGAGCCCGCAACAAAAACATCTGTTGTACGAATGGGCCTGCTCGACCGGTGAAATACCAGAAGGCAGCCGATAAGTAGGAGTTTATAAATACTTCTGCGTTTTGTCTGATGAGTGAGGTGCCAAAAGGACTGGACGTGGTGGGGGGGATGAATAGGAGAATGTAATATCCTTTTTCCTGTCTATCCCCTCCTCTGACTTTTAAAGGTAGGCAACACATCTGCAACTCATTTGCTTGTTGCGTAGTCTATGGATACCGGTCACTTGACATTAGGTGAACCGCTTGCACGTTTGCCATCTTCTTCCATAAAAAATATTTTTGATCATGAGAGCGTCGTCAAGCACAAAACTTTTAAACACATTTTTATAAATTGAAAGAACACGCACTGTTATATTATCGATGTTAATATAAGATGGTAAGATTGGAATGCGATAGGGAAGCATTGACAGCGACATGGATTATACATTTTAAAAATAAAATCCTTAACTGGTTTGGCCACGTTCTTTAATCACTGAATCACGAAGAGGTCGAGGCACTTGGTAAGGACAATCTAGATAGTTATTTACGTGTTGTGTATTACTTGTCAGTAATCTTCTCGGATAACAATGTAGCAAACAATGAGGTACAATGCTCATTTGTAGAGTTTTCTCTGATTTCCCTTCAGTAAAGATGAGCTTAAAACTAATTCTAAGATGTATTAAACCTAAGACGTAATATCAGCCTCGTCAATACCTAATATCGATAATTACGGCAGCCATTATATTTTAAAATTAAAATATCAAAACTTCTCCTCGTGTTTTAAAGGCGGACTCATAGCTTGTATTTCATATTACATACGAGTATTTTATTACTAGAGATGAGCTGTATACCGTTAGAGTATATTTGGTGAATCATCAAAAATAGAATTACAAAAGATAACGTAACAGACTTTTTAGAGTTATTTTCCTCGCAGATTCAGCGAAAACGCAAAGCCTGTTCACATAAAAGCAAATTAATTAAGCCCATACAATACTCGGCTATAAACGGGGTGTTTGTTTGTGCAACAGTAACAGCGAGGCGCGAGGAGAATGGACGCTGGAAATTATCGGCACAAGTTAGAGGAAGTTAGCGACTATTGATCGATGTTTGTATAAGTTTACTGCGATAACGTGAATACCGCCAAGTTCTGTTGTAGATCAAATTGGAACAAATAACGCGTATATTAAAGCTTTTAATTCCTATAAAAATAGAATTACAATCACTATCGATAATATTTTTAGTCGATTTGAAACCGACTTGTGTACTTTTTTATGGTAGAAGTAGACAAACATGCAAGCGGGTCACGTGGTGTGAAGTGACCCGTGGTTAGTATGAAGAGGCGGACGGGTTGGGGCTAGTTTTAGTTTTTTCTTGCCGATTTATGTGTATTAAAAATATGCAATACCTTTATCTCTATCACGAGCTATTAGTGTTAATTTTTAGCTTAAATAACTTTTAGACATAATGTCTTGTTATGCGCTTTGCAGTATTTGTTCTTGAGTCTCGTATTGTACGTATTAATCAACTCAGTTGTTAAAGAGAAAAATTGTTAGTACCCCAATAATACGATGCAGGTCCTGCCATGTAAGCGATATTGTTCAAATACCATAATAAATAATATATAAACTTTCAATTCAATTTCAAATATAAGGGTTCGCTTTTACTCGTCACTTGCGCCATACATTATGCAGCGCATTGTTCCTATCCCGTAAATAACGATAATAAAGGCCATTGTATGAAAGCTCACCTGCGAAAAATCTTAGTTCAACGTATATCTCCGTTTAACAATAAATTCATACAAAATTCATCAAGAAGAAATAATATGGACGGAGTTTTCTAGTTGTTTTTTTTTCTCTAGATTATGTTTAGCTTCAGTGATTATTTGTATACATTGTTAACTTATTTATTTTTAAGATATTCAAAATTTCTTTTTAAATCCTGTATTTTAGTAAACACATATTAAAACTTATTCTCAACGTTTCCGAAGCTCCAGAAAAAAGAACAGTATTTCCATAAATTTATGGGTATAATAGTGGAAGTTTTATAGGACAGAATTATACTATAGGAAAAAAAGTAAGTTTTTCTAAGCTACAGACATGCGGCGTAAAAATGTGTAATTAAAGCACATCCAAATATCCATGTAATCCCACAAAGCTCAAATGTTTTAGAATGTGTAGTAAATGTTCTGTAACTCTCGATATATTTTCATTAGCGTCGGCATACGATACCTGCGGGTAGGGAAGTGCGGACTCATGACATTAAGTCAGATTTATCACTCACTCCCCCTTCCTGCCCTTCTGCACATCATTCAAGACGAACTAACTCTGCGAAGTCTTAAAATATTATCTGCCAAATGTGAGGGATTCCACTGCAATTTTCTGAAAACGGGGAGTATAAGACACCTTTCCAGTTCAGAATTTTTACAATTCATTTTCATTCTATTCGAACTAAACTATCAATTATTTTCTTTTTATTTATTTGTAAAAAACAAAATGGTAAATAAGATAATGAACTTCTCTCTAAAATTGTATTAAGAGCAGGTATTTATATTTTTGAAGGGGAAATCGAGTGAAGTGAACATTTAGTTTTAATAAGGAAACAGTGAACTCTCCTAAGACTGGAGTCGAAATAACTCTGTGATGAATGACGGGTGAATGGTGTCTCTCACCGTCATATCTCAAATCTAATGAAACGCATCAATTACGGTCCTAATTTAAAATGGTTTTTTATGAAAGTGTAATCCTTCCGAGGAGCATGTAACCAAGCGGTTAAATTATTTAAATGGTAAGCTGCAGATCTTGGGTTATATTCATAGACGTAAGAAATAATTAAGAGGTGTTTAAATAAGTCATATACGACAACGTTCTTTGTTACTTCGCAAGGGAGGGATGTTGTAGTTTAAATACATTTTGGTAGTTATAAAATAAACCTAAAAGCCAGATGACGGCTTGCTTTTCTATTGATTTATCTACAAATCATATATTGTACGTTCAAGACAGAACAAAGCTCGTAACAAACTCAAATCAATTACATAAAGTCAACATTATCAGTTGTTATCATCGTCTGTTCAAGTACAGAGAGCTTTGCCGGATATTATTGCTTGAGTGATTGCATTGTATTCAATAATCAAATATTACGTCACTATTCGAAGGAAGAACACAAATTAATCTAATTTTTCATAATTATAAAAGTTTTATTTACAACTATAGAAAGAGTAGTAAAAATATAAATAAAAGGTTAGGAAGGCGTGACGATAGTTCAAAAATAAATAAATAATCAACAAAAATAAACTTGGATCTTAAAAAAAAAGTTCCTCGAAACTGTTCCAAATTTGAATAAGCATGTTGCTGAGGCGTATTGGTGACGCGATTTGCTGTCGCATGTTGAGCATGTTGTTCACGCGATACAATAAGATTTTCCCCTACTAAAAATCGTCTAAAGTGGCCAAATAAGTTTTCACTTCAAAAATTAACAAAAAAAAAAACATTCGCGTGTAACAATGTCATAAACTCCCAAACATTCGAGCCCCCTAGTAGAAGGGCACGAAACAATTCAAAATATCCTAAACGGCTCTCGATCTTTCACTGTTGTGGGAGATATCGATTATTTCGTGTGAACTATTGTTGTGCCCAACAGACGGGGGTGCAGAATCTTTTGGGGTGGCCACCCCAAACCACCCCCTCTGCCGCTACGTTTACGACAAACTAACAATACTGACGAATTTAAGTGACGTTACGACTCGGTTACTTTTTTGTGATGTTTAAAATGTAACAAAATTGTTACTTTAATTGTTACTTCGATACAGAAAGCTAAGCTCAGTAAGACATGTTTACGTAACGTTAAAGTGGCACGCGAGTTGAATTAAAATGTTTCGAATGTTTGTACCGTTTGCGTTTAATGATTCGTTTACCAAAAATCCTGTTACTTTTATAATTTTATAACTGACGCTTGTACTTATTTAACCTGAGTGTGCATATTTTTGTATCTGGTTACATTTATATATTTTATTACAAGCCTGCTTTAAGCTTCCAAGCCGAGAGACATCAGTCGTAAGGGAAAATACAATTTGAGTAGAGTTTTTACTGGAGCTCTTTTAATACAAGACTTTTTTTGTAATAGAAATTTAGTTCCCACACAAATGATTGTCTTGACTGATGATTAATGATTGTTGATTGTCCAGATAGAAGCCAGTAAATATTGATTTTGTAGTCTTTTACTTGCACAAAAGTTAGTCAAATTGTTAGGCTACGGCATCATCATTAAAAAAAAAATACATACAAAATATTTTTACAGAAAGAAGCGTAAGTTTAAAGTATCGCATGCGATATTTATACAGTTCATATCGACGCTTTTATCGCTTTGAAATAACTTCACACTCTTTGCGAGCTGTTATTGGAATGAAAATAATAAAAATAAACATCCAAATAAAAGGTACATATATTGTTTCGCGAGTCTTCTTCGAGAATTTACAGCGGGTATGCGTTGCGTTACTGCAGTGTATTTGCACGCCCACATGTACATTGGTCTCCGCAAACTGGTTTACATACGATTAACTACACAATTCCCTTTACATACTAACAAACTCTTGATTTTTATTTAATTTTAGTTAATTAAATTATAAATAACACAAGAAAGCTTTATCATATTGAATACTTTGAATCAAAATGTGTTAATCTCTTTCATTAAATTTTCAGAATAGTACCTACTATAATATTCAATTATCAGTTTTTACTGTTTGCCATAATTGAGGAGATAAACAGATTCATGAAAGATAGAAACAATTTCGGGGACGATGGTACGCCTTACTCTTTATTTAATTTGTTCGACAAGTACGAATTAAAAAGAATAATAGTTATAAAAAAGTATTAAATTGTTAAACACGTGGGACGCTAAATTTTGTTTTAATAATGAAACCAGTAGATATTCGTAGCTTTAAGCAAATTACAGGACATGATTTACATATTGGGCAAACAATTTAGGTAAATAGAGTACCGAATTAGAGAATTTAAATGTTAATATATTTACAATTTGAATTTTATTGCTTCACACTCATTCTGATACATAATTTACTTGTACACATTTCATACAAGTTGCTTTCAAATAAAATTGTTAACTTCAGATAGAATTTCATAAATCGAATAAACCTTATCCAGATTTCTTAAAATGTTGTTGTCCATAAACCTTTAAAATTTACGGGTTTTGTGTTGAGATAGACTTAATTCGTGTCAAAATTCGAAGTCGTCTACTTCTGCTCTCTCCTCCCTCCTCTCTTTGCTCCGATTGAATGTATATTAAATTTGATTTATTCAATTTAAACATGATTTCAACGTAACTTTCTCACTTCTAAACATCTCTATAATAGCATTAACTCAATTTTGTAACAATAAAGATATACGAATTAACAGCATCGTCCTTTGTATGGCACTGTTCCAAAATGTTCTAACGCGTTGTAATATCACGAATACCAAAAAAAATCCGTACGCCCTCAACACATGGCTTTTGTTATTATTGTCCACGAATGTAGCTAAAACTATTACTTATTTATGTGACAAAAAATTTATGAGCCGTATTTGGTTTAAAAATATAGTTAGCTACGTCGAAAATAAGCAATTTTATGTTTGTTAGCGTCGAGAACTACGCAGGAAAAAGACCAACTATGGCAGGAATAACGCAAAGTCCCAAAAAACTATGAATAAAAAGGAAAATTGAATTTGATTTTAAACACAGTCAACACTAAAAATTAATATATTAGAAATATGCCGTCTGCTTCTTTAAATTCTATCATGGTAAATAGAAATGTTATCCGTTTTTTCACTCAGCTAAACAAGGGTTGAGCCGGCGATTTGATAATTCCCCGAACATGAAGTCAGAGATAGGTCCAGAACAATAGACTATAACACAATTTTATAAATTTTCTGAACACAACAGATATCATACGTTCAAGCTTGGTGACACTTGTCATAACCAAAATGTCAAAGTTATTATTTGGTTTAGTTTAGTTAGTTTGGTAAGAAATTAAAGTTTACATAATAAAAAAAAAAATAAAAAGAATTAAAAAACATAATTATGTTTTGGGAATCATTTTCATTAATGACTTTATTTGTAATTAATGAATTATGAAAATAATTAAGTTATTTTGAAATCTGATTTGCGTGAGAAATTAATTGTTAGAATAAATAAATAAAAACATTTTAAAGAAGCATAATTAAAAAAAATAGTAATGTAATGAAAAAATAGCACTGAAAAATTAGTCCTCAATTAAAACGGCGTTAGTTCTATTTAGGAGTTTACCATCGCTGTTTGTAACAAAATAACACTTTGGTTCTGTCACTATTTAAACCTAAAGAATAACAATTAAAACAAGGCAGATAATCTAGCAATCTTGTCGGTCTATCTATAAAAAATAGAACTCGATTAAAGCAATATATACCCAAGCCCTGATAATTAATAAGTTTTTCTATTAGTCGATTTAATTTTAATTGAAAACGATTTATCCCTGTTGCAAGACCAGTCTAGGTGTAATACGTGGGCAGGACGAGATACCCGGTCCGGTCAGCCTCGCTTGCCGCCAATAAGTAAAACGAAACGCTTGTCGTAAGTCACTTCGCTTTAGGTACGGAGATTGCGAATGGACAGGAGAGCAAAACAATTGCTTCACC
>JWHW01017015.1:98838-138744 GCA_000931545.1 Papilio glaucus | reverse complement strand
CGGTTGCGCGCGTTTAAGAAAAACTCACGGAATTTTAAAACCCTCAACGATTTCGAGAGACCTTGACATTGCTCGAATTATTGTCCCTGGAGGGCTACAGCCGGTTAATTCGTGGTGTCTGGAGCGCTTTTCAATGCCATCAAGCCAACCACAATTGTACGATACACCTAATACTATGAAATAGGGCTTTTTGAGTAAGTGAGTGTCGTAGTAGTGGTAACCTCGTTTGTAAATTTACGAGGATTTTCGCTAAACTTGTGTCACTTCCTGGTTCGAGCCGGTCCGAGTTCTGCTCTGGTCGTACCGAGTCGAATATACAATAAAATAAAGCTATGTAAAAAGTATACAAACATATTGATAAGATATATAAAGAGAAGTTATCGATCAGAAGCTATAATTCAATTAATTTGTAGCTACTAACTTAATAACTACAGAATTGTGTAATAGTTTTTAAGCTACACACGGAAGTTTTTTTATGATCAACAAAACCCATATTATAGTAAGTGAAGTCGAATCAGAGGCGCGCCAGCCAAAACACGTTCATTGTTGGTGCGTGACAAGGAATGACAGACAATAGCTTGTTAGTCTTTTGTCGTGAGTTCGGGAGTCCTGGCGCGGCGTGACATCCTTGTATTGTCTGCGTAATCAGGGAAGCATTGACCGACAGTCAAGGGTTGGGAGCCGTCACTGCGTATACTACGTACAGCACTTGTTGGTGTTAATGGGCACTTATTGAAGCATAGAATACAAGCTCTTCAGCTGAATTAATAAGAATCAGAAGATGTCACTAATATTATAACGAGAAAATATTTAATTGTTTGTTGGTTCCGTGTAAAGTCAAAAACTACTGAACCGATTTAAAAAAATATTCCATCAATGAAAAGTTATTCTACCAGCAAATAACCTTGGTTTTAAGTTATTTTTTTATTTGTCTACCCGAGCGAAGATCGGACGGGTTACTTGTGTTATATAATACGTTGATAATCTATATGTTTTCTTGACTTTGTATCTGAAATACTCACTGAGTTCTATAATTTTGTCGGTTTTTAAGCACTTTTCATATCTACGATGCAATGACATATCTAAATATAATGTCGAGAGACATTATACAAATTAAAAATCATTATATGTGTCACAAGTTCGAGCATAAGATGCTTTAACATTTATTTTGCACTGAAAATTAATGATTATCCAGCAGTTCGTGATTCTTCTTTGACAATATGATAATTCTATAGTTACTTTTACGCCATTTTAATACCAATAAATTAATTCCCTTGTTAATGGCGTAGCCCGTTCATTGGAATTTTACTCTTCTCTTGACGACACTCTTGGGACAAGAATACGCCTAAAACAACTGATGATTTTACATTAACATTGTGTCCAAAACATAATCCATATCACTTCGCATATTTGACTTATTATTAGATTATTGAGAAAAGAGATTGATAAAACTTCATAATGACAAAGTTATATCCATATTGGACAATCTAATAATGATAATTTTGCCAGAGAATACAAGGGGTAGGCTTGTATTTTCTTAACGCGTGAGAATACAACATTGTTATCAGTAAACACATGGTAAACAGGCTCGTATTGTAACTTGTTTTTAATTTAAGCGAAGGCATAAAAGAAACGACGCTTTCACAGAGCTTCATAGGACAAAATGTTTACGTAAATTTGAATGTCGTAAATGTTGGGAATAAGGGTCTAAACAACAAAAATGTTTGAATAATAAAACAAAATGTTTTTGGTCTCAATGGCCTGTAAGGCGTATTGACTATTAACGATCCACTTAACAATAAAATGGATGCATGAATATGTTTATATCCAAACAAAATCAGTTTCACTGTAAAAAATCGCACCCAGTCCACCTTCACAAGCCTATTGAAAAAAAGCGTAAAAATCTGCCTTTTACAAATTTTTGTAAAGTGCAGATTTTTACGCTTTATTTATTTGAAATAAAAGAAATTGTAGTTATGACTTTTAAATAATCGAAAATTTTTTTTGCTAATTTAACATTTAAGAAAAAAAATTGAACATACTTGGCATGCGTCATTGTACCTAAAAACCTTTAAAATTATAAAAGATCAACTCGTACAACTCGTTCAACTTGGACAGCTCATTAAATCAATCAACTCGTACAACTCGATTAATCGGTCAACTCGTTAAACTTGGACAACTAGTTAAAATCATTTAACTCGTACAACTCGTTAAAATCATTTAACTCGTACAACTCGTTCAACTTGGACAACTCGTTCAAATCGATCAACTCGTACAACTCCATCAACTCATATAACTCGATTAATCAGTTAACTCTTACAACTCGATTAATCGGTTAAATCCTACAACTCGTTTCATAAACTCGTAAAACTAGTACAACTCGATTAATTCGTAGAACTCGTACATCTCTATTAATCAATTAATTCGTACAACTCGATTAATCGATTATCTCGTACGACTCGTAAAATTGATTAATCGATTAACTCATATAATTCGATTTAACGTTTAACTCGTACAACTCGATTAATTGATAAACTGGTAAAACTCGATTAATCGATCAACTCGTACGACTCGATTAATCGAACAACTCGTACAACTCGATTAGTCGATCTACTCGTACAACTCAATTAATTTAAAGACTCAGTTGAAGGGTTGTTACAAATTCGAATAGTCTAGGAATTTGTCAGGGTTGACAATCAATATTAATCATATCATTGAAGTAAAAGACATTTAAAAATGTTCATTGAAGAAGACTGAGAAAAAGTAATATTATTATAATTGTTTAAGTGTTTTAGTAGAAGAAAGTTATAAAGCAGGAATAAGTCCCGTCGAACGTAATAAACATCGTATGAATTATGAAGTACAGATGTAGCATTTCAAATAAGCTTTTAACAGCTGTTTTTCTTGTTTATGTTTACATTATTCGAGAAATATGATTTGACAACGATCGCATAATATATTATCTCTGTCCACTGTAATACTAAGTCGCACATGAAATTGCATCTTTCTCGGAACTTGCGCTCTTTGTTTACTAACATAGATCGTGAGTAAACCCATAATGACGAGCATCATCTCGGCAACACGCCAATAGAGGGCGCTAACAACAGAAATAGAATGTCGTCGGGCAACAGTCGAAGTAAGTGCAGTAAACGAGAATTATGGCCTTTGCGGTGGGCATTTCCGATCTTCCGTTTCGATTTCACCCGCCTTGTTTATGATTGTACTACGATTTGTTAGACAGCGTTCAGTCTATCCTGTAAGTTTTAATTTAGCCGGGTTATAAATCCCTATGAGAGAGGAATAAACTCGGAACGCATGGCTATTTATAGACAAGTTACTACAGGGCTTCCACTTTTAGGTTGTTTGTAAGAACAAAAAATAACAAATAGGGATGAGCCATCAGATTATTGCAAATGTTTGTTGCTTCGCCAGATATTCAATTTCTTCTTTATACTGCCCACAAGAAAAATCTTATTTTATAGACCGCACCTGTGGCTCCCCTGGTGATATCGATGTTTATAGGCGGCGGCGAAACATACTTGTGACCCGCTACTGGTTTATCCCTTTTACTATTATTTCAGACGACATTTTGATGAAAGCCGCCACCATAAGTCTCTACAAAGACCGGAACTTTACGCCCTCATGTAATGCACCCCCGCAACTTTGACTAATTCTAATGATTATTTTGTTAAAGAATTATCGCACTGCGTTCATCTTTGAAGCTTATTTGTGTTTATTCTCCATTACTGCAGAAGCGTCAGCCCTTTGGATGACTAATTTGTGTTTCGCGCGTGCGCACGCGCAGCTTCTCTCGTTACGACTCGTTGAGAAATCGTGGCAGAGAGAACTCATTCGCTTATTATTAATGCGCTAATATTAGTTTAGTTGCGCTTCAAAGTAACTCTCTAACTTGTCAAGATTCCTTTGAGTCCTTTTGGTTGGAACTTCGATTTATCTGAGGTGTTCAGAATTCGCACTATTTGTTTACTGTTAGGCTTGTTTTAAGTGTAAGCGTATGAGACGATGAGGCAGTTATGGTATTAGCTCATTAAAATGACAAATATTGTCGCCGCAACGTTTATTAATTGAAGCAAACATAACAAGTTACTTATATTTAACTAGAGTACAGAGATATATTTTTTCCGTCATAATAACTAGACTTTATTAAGAAAGTGGATTTGTAGCCCAGCTTAATATATCAGTATAGTTTGGAGTATTCATAAGCGAATGTTATCTCTCTCTACCCGATTAGGATTAAAAGTTTTTTTAATTGAATAACCTAGAGCCCCACGAGTCTGATGTTAATTGGCGATGTGGTTGATAGATGGTACGCACTAGTTTAGAGTAACAGCCTAATCACTATTCTCTTAGTATTATTCTCTACAGGTACCCACGTCATAATCGGACGGAAACACTGACGCTGGCAACTAATTCCAATCCTCTGCCGTACGCACGGCGAACGAAGATTCGTTTCGCTTCGTTCGAACGCGCGGTATATCCACTATAAAAGGATGGAGACCAGCCGTGTGTAGTCCCATGGTAAAATGGAGATGGAGGAATCAACTCTTGAATTCCTGCCAACACTCCCCAAAATGAATACTGTAAAACACCGAGAGGCTAGTGCTAGTCGTATTTGAGTCTGTGCTCAAGAATGACTAAATTAAGGTCTTAATTATCAATCAACCAAACAGATACGCGAGCTTTATAATTTCCACTAAATACCACAATTTTCGATCGTTAAGAAAGCAAGTAATTGGAAGAAAATAATTGACTGCAGGTTCGGTTATAAATAGATTGTCCTAATTCAACCGCAGACTAAACAGTTCACTTTGAAAAGCAAACAATCGTTTGTTGTTCCTGTAACCCTACTATACAAGTCTGCCGACCTTATTCCTCGGCCAAAATAATAATTAATAACAAACATCGGTCTAACTAAAAGAAACAACGTAGCTCGTGAGTTGTCGAGTTTAGGTAAACTTGTGAGTATTTATTTTTATTGTTTTATCGGCTTTTATTCCGAGATTAAGTAACGAATGTAACAAAGTACCACCAGGAATTATCTCTTTTATACTCTTTTGAATATACTATAGATAGACGTTTAATCAGAAAAATATAACTTTATAATTTTGATTCTGAGAATTATGTCCAACCAAAATAACAAATCATTGTTCGAAATAGCCCATTAATATAGCATATTTTAAAGGCTATTTCGACCAATGATTTTATGAAGAGGAATTCTCGTGCATCAGTTAGAGTAAAAATAATAAAAGTAATCAGTTCTTTTTACGGTGATTTGTTGAGTTTATTGATATGAGTTTCATTTGAAGAGCGACATCTAACAACAGAAGCCTAAACTACTAACCAGAAACTGTTTAATCTTAGGCTAATAGGTAGCGCTGTACTTAATAGAGGAATAAAATCTATTCATCACGTCTGAATCAGGATCTATTATATTTTTAAACTGTTGGACAGTAAGAACAAAACCTTATTAGAAATTCTTACCTGTTAGCTGTTAATGTCGTCATCTCGACGTTATTTCCGCAAGCAGTTAAAATTTCATCGCAGCTGCTGCCACCTGTTATCCGCTGCACGGAACTTAAAGGTACATCTTCGCATGAATTCTTTCCAGTTGTCGTGGCATTGCCACTAGATGGCGTTATTCTTTGTTTCGACGCTTGTTTGTGGCGGCTCAATGCAAAAAATAGGGCAAGAACAGCTTTGAGTTTTGCGTCCCGAATGTCCACAGCTGTAACTTGTTCTAGCCCCTGGACTTTTTGCGCGTGGAGGAAGTCCAAACAGCACTGCACGTTTTCCAACTGAAAAGATAAACAAAATACGTTTATTTTTATTTTAATAATAGCAAACATCTTTTATGCGTTTAAAAATAATAACTGTTGTATAAAAGTATCAAAATAAAAAAATTCTGCCAATACCTTGAAACAAATTCCCAAGAAATACAAAATGTTATGGGCCTTGTAACCTTATAATGTCGTTACTTAATAACTCGAATGATTGGAATCCTACATTACATTTATTTTTGCATACAGATTGCTAAAGCAATTTGTAATTTTGAATAACTATTGCTATTATTAATAGTTTATAACTTTACGATATTAATATCTTCAATATTGAATAGCCACATATGTAATTTACCTAGTACCTACTAACTTAACCTAACCTAAATAGTAATTATTACCTACATTTATCATTTTCACCAATTTTAATTGATTGTAACGTAACTAGTAAGGTAAGGATTTTCTATCTTAGAAAATAAATTTTGATATATACATGTGAAGAAAAGCGCACCATAACCGAGAAACGACACGGAATCATCATTAAAATGTATTTATAGGTGAAATATAATTCAACATAGCTACCATATAACACTATAGCCAATTACAATAGTCGTCCAAGCGTTTATTGCAGAGGTCAAGTCAGTGTCAAGGTCAAATTATTAGATGCTTTATGTCTTCTTAATGCAACATCAAAAGATATGAGTGAAAGATATGATATATCCTTGGTTGTTTGTGATGGAAGACACATAATGTAAGACCTAAGTAAAACATTAGTCCAATATGATGCCCTTATAGCATAAGACAAAGCTCGTCGCAATGAGTCCCCTACAACTGGAGTTCAAAGAGAGGCTAAAAATGATTTATTTTGTAATGTCAACAGTGAAATTAGAAGAAAAAAGTTCCTGAGCCGAGACTGACTCAATGTATGGTTAAATGATCAACAAGCTTATAAGGGTCTCAAATATGACAGGTGGTAAGCCAATCACCATACGGTACAAAACCATAACATACGGTAAGAAAAATCACTGGCTCAGATTATGTCGGTGATATCTCACGAACCGCTGTTCCGTAGCGGAGTGAGCACGTACAATATTTCGCGCAGCACTAAAACGGAAAGTAATTCGATGCTATGAAGGTTTGTCGCGCGGAACGCATCGCGATTATTAACGATCCCTAGCCGCGGGTTGCCGACACTATTGTTATTCGGCTGCATTTCTGACGATACGCGGCCCGCTTTGCTAATGAGTTTATCGCTTCAAATAGCTTCGGGGACAATAAAATATCATTCAGATCAGTGGTGCTCAATTTTTTATCGAATCGATTGAAACTTGCGTCCTTTCCATTAATCTACCAATGTTTAAAGCGAAAACTTCTCTTAAATAAAGGTTTGTTAACAGTCGCCAAGCGTGCTCGACAATGAAGTAGGTGTTAAAATGACCAGGTAATCTTTGTAATTTAATTAGAATATTCTTAGGCCGTTATTCGATAAACTTATGCAAATCGAAGGTACTATTTAAATCTGATCTTGTTTAATTTTATGACCCTTAACTCCCAGTAAGATTACAAACTTTTCTCATTTTGCTAGGAATGTTGCTGTATGTATGTGATATCTACTAAAAGTGAGATAGGTTGGATAGATTGGTATCTAAGGTCGCTAACGAGGTCAGTTACATCTAGTTATTTTATGAGAATTCATCATTTATATTCATCTTGGTTCTTATAATCGTGAACCTTATAAAGATAATTGAAATAAGTTGATAATTGAAAAGATTATTGCCGCTTGTCCGACGCGCCTTTACTTTACATAAGCTTGTAAGATTAAAATTTAATTAGATAGGTTTAGGTACAACAGTTTGAGAAGCTCCGGTGCAGACATTCTGTGTTCACGCATCTCGGATCGACTTTGTTACGCAAGAACTCAACCATGTGACAGATTTAGGTGTACAATACGCTCCCTTGTTGCCATTGTTTCATACATTGTTGCGGACAACTGATTTAAATGTAAATAATTTTCGTTGTTTCATGCTTAATAAAACTATAATTTTTGATGATTTATGTAATAATAAAAATACAGCAACTGTTTGATAAGCAATGTACAACACAAGTTATGAAAGTTAAACATACATAGCTGGCTGAGTAACATACAGTATGTAGTTCAAACAGGATAATTATAAAGAAAGACTTTCTCCTATAGACTTTGTTTTTTTTTGTGTTCAGTAATTATTTTTGGAATTAGTAACGTGACGAAGTAGATGTTGATGACAAGTTACTCAAACTGTGTATATTTACAGAAATATCATAAAAATAGACCAACAACATATATTCTATTCATATATACTAGCAGCAGGTTTTTTACAGATAAGAAACAAAGAACTATATAGGTTTTTAACTTCATATTTGACTTTTGCAAATCGAATTTGGACGTTACCATGGCAATTTAATAGGTACACTTTCTTTAATGTAAAAGTCCGAATTTGATTTGCAAAATGCTAAGTCCGATTTGAACATCCGAATTTGAAGTTAAAACTTTATGTTTAGTTACCTTATTATTGAGATGTTTCTATTTAGCAGGGAGAAACGAACTTGTTAAAGCAGAATGTATTTTTTGCCAAGTATCTTTAATAAATTTTTCGAGCCTTGAAAGCTCAGAAAGTCTCTGAACACACACTTTAATATTCACAGCACACCAATAACCTCAATTCGTTCCTCCATCGACGCCGGCGATGTAAAATTATTAATTGCAGTTTTAATTGGTTGTTTACCATATGGTCGCTCAAATGAGACATCGTAAGACCAAGTAATAGATAAAAAATGTCAACACACTATCATTCAATACAATCTCGACATTAAAGTAATATCTTATGTTTTAATTCAATTAATGTAAAAAGAGATAGTTACATTTTTTAATATATCTTAGCTGATTGCTAATTAGTTCTTAAATGAAAATGACAGATTCAGCACTTGATCGTTGCACTTAATATTTTTTATAAAGTTTGTATAAACTACAGCAATAAAATTAAATATATTCGACACAGGACCAGTCAAATTCAACTTCATTTTCATTCACTTGCCCCTTTTCTACTTTAAGTCGGATCAACACGTTTCCTTCTACCACGCCTTTCGACCAAATCGACTAAATAAACCACAAAAGAATATGATCTCCAGCGTAAAACATATGACTAGCTTTAACGCCTCGAATGGCGGCTCTGATGAACGCCTCTGAGCGTGGTTCCTAACCGTAATTATAATAATAAGGAATGTTTTATACTCGTGCGTTTCATCTGCAGAGTGATAGAACTTATCCCTTCTCCTTTCACCCTCCAATTTTTGCAAAAATAATGTACAACAACACCATGATGTTGATCATCTAGTGAGCGACTTACTCGTTTCTCGTCTTACATAAAAAGCCTTATCTTTTCAACTTTAATAAAAGTAATAAATTTAAACAATATCATAGATTATATTATTAGTAGTGGAAACACAATACGGATATATTATTTCCTATTGTCGGAAATCCGCGGCCGATGTGCAGCGTAGTTGCCGGGACGTCATGTGGCGATGCGAGCTTTGCCCGGCTCAAAGCAGAATGGCCGTAATGTGCATCTTCATAAAGTGCATTATACACTTTAACATGCCATTTAGCTTTTATTCACTAGAGATAATGGGAGTTTTTAAGTAGGGCTGCAAATCAACGCCGCGGGCTACCACTGAAAACGTACCGACGATTTTTCATCGAGATTTTCTCTTTTTGTTTGTCTGTTGCGGTTTTATAAACCATTTGATGGACGACGAACGATTTAATCGAATCTTTTCGAAATTTTTGTGCTTTCTTATTAGACTTCGGCCCGAACTGCATAGTATCATAACGTTACTTGATTTCAGGACCTCTAAGTCTGGACTACTGTACTATACTTATCTCTTTCTTTTGTATAGCAAGTATGAAAGGCTTACCACCTGTGACAGCTCTCATATAAATGGGCCATAACTTAGAACAATAATGATTACTTAATTTAGTTGGTATATCGTTGGACAAGTTGAACTGGTGGCGGAACATTCAAACCAGATTTAACACATTTATATTTCGATCCTAAATATTACCAATGATTTGCATAATAGAACGCTGTCTGTTTAATTCAGTGGCCGAAGCTTGTTACAATAACTTTCATGAAGGTGCACTCGGTTGCAGTGTCGTGTGTCCTTACACCTATAGTTTATATCACCGCTGTAAATAATCGTGCGTAAAACGCGTCAAACCGGTCGCACACGAAAATTTTGACTTAAAATATTGATTAAATATGGTACTTGAAAGGCGACTTAAGGCGCATTCAGTATGTTATTCTTTTAGATAATAAAAGAATGAGACGTTCCCACCTTTCATATGGATTATTAAAAGACCATATGACGGGGGTTGTGCCTATCATCACACGTCGGGAAGTTATCAGGTCTGACGCCTTTATATTTACAATCATTGGGTAATTTCACGAATGGAGTACTTTTGTATCAAATCCTGTCACTATGAAAGTTTTCCTCTCCCGATACCAAAAAAATAAAGGCTTAGACTCTGATGTGACAGTAATTAAAACAAAATATTTAACGTACGGGTCGCAAAAGATATGTTTCCTCATGAAACGAGAAAAGGAAAATAAAATATTTAAATCTTTATTTCGTTGAGAAAAATAAACACAAATTAATAAATCGTTTCAAGATTACATGACAGTAAGTTAAATGCTAATTAGAGCTTACGCACGTTAACCCTAACATTGCGGCCTAGTATCGAGGCGATGCATTGGGTCGGCTGCGTGCTTGCGACACGGCGGGCACGGCGCCGGACCTTAAATGGCCCGTCTCCTGAGCTCATAGGTCACGCAGCGAGCTCCCGAGACGATGCCTTTTGAAACCCCGCGCGCAGCGACTACGAGAATTACGGGTTTTGTGTAAGCTCGTATTGTATCACTCTTACAACATACAATCTGTTTGTTTATTTGTTTTTTTTTTATAATAAATACGGTACTTCCATCCAGGATGTAAAGTATAGTTTTTAAATAATTGACGGTAAATCGACGATTGATTTCTTAAGGTAAGTAAGTGTACGGGACGGAATTATATGAGTACATTAGAAGTCACATTTTAATAGCAAGTAAACAAAATCCATTAAAATATTAAAAGCAAACTTCGGTAGAATTTAATTATATATTATAAACCAGTAGATCCTTCACTTAAGTTAACAAACACAATATCGTACTGAAATGTAGCTGTCAATTACAATTTTAAATGATGTCCTTATTGCGAGGTCGGCAATGGAGGAAAACATCGTGACCAAATTTTAAATACATCAAAGAGTAAAAAAGCAAAGCCATCATACTGCTTTACGGAATGCTACTCCAATCACTCGGTTCATTAAACTTTTTTAGAATTGTGCATTCTATAGAATGTTTAAATAAGAAAATCAATATCAGGAAACATTTGAAATCCAACTTAAATCGTTTCATGAAAAAAAATTAAGCACAGTTCGACATTTTTTCTAAATGGCAAGGTTTTTACTCTATTGATACATATAAAATCTTGATAATTGTAGTATTAAGAGCCTTGTTTTCGCAACATTTATTCGTAATTAGCGTAGGCATCTTTGCACAAAATCACTTTGTACTCAAAAAATTATTTCGCACGGAGACGCACATAATGACACGGATGAATTCAATTGGACCATCCGCTTGGAAGTGACTCTAACGAATGCCTGTATACACTGTGTTAGCATTCCTAGCTAGCATCGTAATCTTTAATAACCTTCTCCATTTATTACCTAGTACATAAATAATTTTATGGGGTCCAAACACTAGTAAGCGCTTATAAATATCTACTTATAGCATAATGAGATTTTGTATACATTTTTTCTTTATGTACCACAACGCAGTTAATTATTTATATTTTATGTTAAATAATACACGGGCATAAGATTATTTACTGCATGATCGAATCGTACACAACGAGAAAACATTTATTTCTTTTAATGTAAATTTATAAAACTAATATTAACAACTAACTGTTGTAAGAGCAAATGTAAAATTGTTTGTTGGTTACGCCTTGACGGTTTAGTAAACTGATCGACATAAAATTTTACATTGTCTGGGGTACAGAAAAGATATAGAGTACTTTTTATTCCAAAAATAAAATGTTCCTATGGGTCAGAAAAATATAACTTTTATTTGCAATAGGCATTGGCAATGTTATATGTTTTGAGAATTACAACTTTAACATATTACCTATAATTCGAAGTTATTATACGCGGAATCAGATTGCAAAAAATTCCAGCTTAGAAAACACACGAATGTGTGCGAAGGCGCGGGCAAAAGAGGTCGATTTATTGTTATTTATGAGTATTAATTAATGATGTACATTTGTTTTTGTTTTGTTTCTTTAGTTCAATAAACTTTGGTTTACAATAAACTGTTATTTGGTTTGCAATAAATTTATTCAGCGGCTGTATTACAAATTACAACAATCATAGCGCATTAATAATCTTGACATAAATAACACTCTGAACCATTACTCATTTGTTTTGATACATCTCCAAGAACAAACAAGCCTCAAGGAAAACTATGAAATACTCGTAACGATTTGGACAAACTTATTAATAAAATATTACTACTCATAGTTTCCTCCGGACACATTGCTAGCAGAACGGATAGCCAATGAGGCCGAAAGTTCCTAGAGTGGCGGCTTCGTACAGGTCGACGCCGTCCACTGGATGAGAGCGGCAGTGGACCGACCTTTGTGGCTATCAATGGGGGAGGGCTACGGCCAGCAGAGGGCGAATATCGGCTGACACTACGACGACTCATAGTTGTCGTGCACTAACTTTAACAGTGAAAACGTTAGAAGAAAAGTTAACATTGTTATTTTTGTTTTATTTGATCTCCATACATAACATTATTATTTCAAATATCCTTAAATAATGTATAAAATAATGTAATTCACTGAATGTAGACCACATGTTGCCAAAAATGCCTATTTAAACATCAATGGAGTGTTAAAAGGAAATTGATAAATGAGAAATCCAGACTTTGGTGAAACCATAGCTAATACAGATTCATTTTTAATAAAAAAACACTACGCAATAGATCACGATTCAGTTAAGTTAAACAAATTAACTTTCTGAAGCGCTGACAAATTGCCCATTAAAACTCTGTAGTGTATAATATCTAATTCACTACGGTGAGTAACAATCTATAATAAAGTATCCGATTGACCTCATAAATAATCTTCTGTAATAAATTATTAGCCACAAAGCATAGCGTAACGAGAGTGCATTGTTGTACGAAGAAAGTATTTAAATCCGGCGTATCGCGGGCCGGGCACGTGCGCCGCTGCAAGGTGAAACCTTTCGCCCTTTACGTCGACGCCTCACCTTAATGTAATAAAGAATATATAATTTGACCTGTTTTTTAAATTGAACATATTCTCAAAAATTTACACAAAGCAACTTTCACATATAGGGAAATTCTTGTTGTTTCTTTCTTACTTCTTTTTTTTGCTTTTTGAAGTGAAAACTTCTTTCTTTAACTATCGCATTGGACGATATTTGGTAGAGCAAAATTTTACAGATTCGCAAGATCGTGTCTACATCTGGCGAAGCCACTACAAAAGCGCTGCTAGCGAGCTGCGCGCGAGCATTTTATGTTCGTAGGCCATTCTTGCGCCGGTCGCGCGCTGTAAGGGAGCAAGCTGCAGCGCAAGAGCAGCGCGCGTAATACATCTACTTCCCAACGCCCGCGACGCGAATTGATTGCGCGGAGATCACGTGCCGTGCGCGCGCGTACTCTCTATATACGAAACCTGCCGGCCCGCCGGCTTTGCCCGGCGGTATTAGAACATTGTAAAGCGACCTAGGAGCTCGGTGGCCTCCCAAACCGGTTATAACCCTAAAGTAACGGACCGAACCGAGGCTCCCGAGGGAGCCCTCGAGCTTAGTTACTGCAAAGAGGATTAGGCTAGGCCCCCTGCGCTCTGCCTCCTCAAACCCGATGAATCTGTAAAAGCCTCCTCTAGACTAACAGTGACAAGTCAGTCACCCAAAAATGAAAAAAACATTGTAAGCCCGAATGACCGTTTAGTGTGTAGGCCTTAAAAGCTTTGTATAACTTGCGCTAAAGTGGTGCGCCAAACAAGTGTAGCTCTTGCGTGCGCCGCGTGAGCAGTTTACGAACGGCCCGCGAGCTGCACATTCGCGGCTTATTCGCCAGATCTGGATACACCCTTATGTTTCTGCCTGTGTTTTTTTGTCGGTTCTACGACAAGAATTATATACCTTAGTATCAGAGGACCTGAAGGTACGTCGACGGTTTTAAGGAAGTAGTACGATCTCATCTCATCTATGAGTACCAATACTCATATTTAGACAGATCTCTCCACAAACAGTTGTGCGAGACAGGAAGTTGCGAAAATGTGTGAGACAGGAAATTGAAGCCGTGTTATCGTAGAGATCTACGAGGTGAGGACGACAGAGCCAAACGGTAAGCTGTTATCCTACGAACTCTATAAAATCAGTTACTAAAGTCTACAATCTATGCAAGTAATATAGCACCATATCACTTGCATAGATTGTAGACCTTTACGTGAATCTGAAAGTAACGTTAGCTTGTAATTGTCATAGGTCATATAAAACGTGATATATTAAATCTTTAAATTTATATTCGAATAAAACGATGTTAACTTACTAAGTTTAAATAATTTTATCGTAAAATCGTTTAATAAAAATAATAAAACGGTAAAAATTTGCGATACATAATTATTATCAGGTGTCGGCGGAATAAATGAAAAGATAAAAAAAATAAGAAAAAAATTTATAGTGATTTACAATTTTCGAAGTTCATATGTCTTGGATTTTATTTACCATGGCTTTTGCAATATACAATTTTAACAGTGGTAGAGCCCGCAACAACAACATCTGTTGCACGAATGGGCCGGCTCGACCGGTGAAATACCACGACCTCACAGAAAACAGGCGTGAAGTAGACGTACTCTGCGTTTCGTCTGATGAGTGAGGTGCCGGAGGCCTAATTTCAGTCCTCTTCCCCTTTCCACCCTTTCTTCATGAGGATATGATGGGAACGGGAAGAGGATTGGACGGGGAGGGTGTTAACAGGGATATATCCTTATTCCTGTCTATGCCCTCCTCTGTCAATAAAGGTAGGCAACGCATCTGCAACACATTTGCTTGTTGCGGATGTCTATGGACAGCGCTCACTTAACATCAGGTGATTCGCTAGTTCGCTTGCCACCTTCTTCCATTAAAAAAAAAAATACTCCCGCCTAAATGTCCTTGGCCTACTAGCATAGCTAACCATGGTGATAGGTTTGTCTGTGGTAAAAATTTGAATAACAACAAAAACTGACCTTCGGACTACCGCAGCAGAGTTTTAAGACCCTGTGAGATAATGTTTATATAAATGAAAATATTTGTTTGGTAAACAAGTTAAACAGATAACAGTTAACGATAAATTGTTCACTTAATTCTTATGCAACTTTATAACGTACGATCTTTTTCTCTCAATTTACAACTGAAATATAACATGTTATTCTGCCGAGTGAGCCGTAAATCTAGAAACATGGAAAGTTACTTTTGAATTTTAAGATTACTTCACACGGCTTTATTTCAAGGTGAAAAATAATTGAACGAAGGTGGCATAAAATTTGTCTTGGGCTCGGTGTCAGCTATATTTATACGATCTTTAAATCCTTTTAAGACTTAATAAAGTTATAATCATTATGATTTCGTGCTGCCGTGGCGAATGCGCGGCAAAATTTCAAGTGCATCCCGTTATTCAGGCTTAGGTCAGGGCACACGAGGTGCACAGCGCAAGTGTGCCGAGGCCTGCTCCTGGCTTAACTGGAACAAGCCGTATATCTGTTTATGAGTAATATTTCACATGTACGAAAACGAGAACGGCAATAAACAAACTTTAGCATATAGAACGTGTGAATAAGAAATATTTGCGGTGTAAATGGGTACATTGGATTTATTTATTTCTGACACTTGGTATCTACTTTGTTTTTGTAGCAATAGATGGAGTATTTATCTATCGGTTCAGTGACAAATCGATACAAGTAAGTTACGTCAATTTCGCTATATCAGATACAGTGATATTTATTGTAATTCATCGGATTAAAATTCGCCACACGCTCAGGGGTTAAATAATTTATGTAAAAATATTTTTTAATGAAAACTATATCATTCTAATTTGTTCGCACATACAGATGCGACCACATACAGACGTTCAAAAATAATTTTAATTTTTTTTATGAAAGAAGGTGGAGGAAGCGGGTCACTTGATGTTAAGTCAACACTAACCATAGACATCCAAATGTGTTGCAGATGCGTTGCCTACCTTTAATGGACAGAGGAGGGCATAGACAGGAAAAAGGATATTACCTTTTCCCCATTAACCCCCTCCCCGTCCAATCCTCTTCCCGTTCCCATACTATCCTTATAAGGAAAGGAAAGGGTGGTAAGGGGAAGAGGACAGAAATTAGACCTCCGGCACCTCACTTATCAGACGAAACGCAGAGTACTTCTACCTCACGCAGCAACAGATGTTGTTGTTGCAAACTCGACCAATATCGACGACTTCACGAAATGTTGAGATTGGCTTAACGGATGTTCCTGTGAAGTTTAATATAGATCGGATCAACTTAATTAGCCGGGCGAAGCCGGGTCACGTCAGTATACGTAGTATTCTATAAATAATAAAATATGTGGGTAATAATAACACTAACAGGATTTTTTATTTACTGCATCCGAATAAAAAACAAAGTTGTTCATACCACTCGGCTCAGTTGTTATAAATAACTTTAGCGATCGTTACAGGAAACATAAATTGTTTAGTTGATCAATACAAAAATATCAAATTTCCTGTATCCTTTGATCGGATATCTTAAATCAGTTTTTTTTTTCTTTTACTTAGTCAAGATTACTGACCTTGTTCATCTTAAATTAGATTCCAACTCTTTAAAACATTTAAGTTTATTACGTCATATTCATTGGGAAAATTTTAAATGGAATAAAGCAAAAGCTGTGGAGGTAATTGTTAAATGTATATTCCTTTTTACTGGTTAACGCAAGTAACTGCAACTAGTCTAATCACAACACTAATTTTAGTTTTTTTAAATTACTTTTTCTATGAATTCTGAATGCTAAAATTAAGTAAATTTTATTGCGTTTATTACTTAAATATTATATATGTACTCCTTAGACATAATTTTACGAATGTTTCGAAAAGAAATATGAAAAAATTACACAGATATTAATGATGAGATGCCTCTGTAGGTAAAATGGTTTTGTTATTTCTTGTAAAAATGTACACATTTCAAATGCCAAATGACAGGTTTGAACTAATTATTATTTTTTTGGTATTAACAATCCCAAGCCAGCTACTGTGAATGTCAGATCAGCGCCTTTCTTTAATCGAATTCTGTTTCTAACTATACCAAAATATTATTTACAAATTTTGTTATGATTTTTTTCTTTATTTAATAAATCAAGTTTCATTATGACCACCATTAAATCTACACGCTCTGTACGATCTCCCGACGAGATTCGAATTGACTAGGTTGTAATTAACTGCCTAGTAAATAAGTTAAAGTACGTAACATCACACGCAACACTGATTGATGTGAGCTAACGCCTACAACGGCCACATTAAGAACTTTTTGTGACAATATAAAGTGGTTACGTCAAGCTGCTAATGATTAAAGAGAATGCACAACCGGCAATTAAAACGGTAGCCTGCGTACCCAGCATTTGAAAACAATCAAATTTCTACTTTAAATCCATCTAATAAGAGTTAAATTCGTTTGAGTTGAAGACAATTCATATAAATAAGCAGGTGTACTTCAATAACCCAGTGACACTGACACCGAGCCGTTAATTTTCGTAAAAGTTCGAGTTACGAGATATTTCATTATCGGCGATGTTAACTCTCGACCATTAGCGCTTTCCCCGCGCGGTGTATTCTTACTTTTGATGGGTATAAACATCCACGGGGTCATAAATCTGTCGTATGTAACAAATTAGCCCACTTACTAATCGAACGGGCGAGGTGCGACGACCGAGGAACCGAGCACGGAATAAAACTCGCTGCGTTCCTTTTTCTTTTGTGTAACTGGCCCACTCGACAATGTATGCTTCGATTGAAGTGCCCGTGAGAAATGTGAACACATTTTTTTGTTATGACGTCGTGAGGGCTCATAACTCATTTACAATTGATATTTGTTACTAAGTATACAAAATAGACCTTTGGCCTTATTGAAGCGGAAATAATTTAAGTCGTCTAACTTACAATCTCCTGAGCTAAATTGTGACGCGTTTAAACCGAATCGCATAGGTGGTATATTATTGTGGTCACACGATATAATGTACAATGGATAAATTACAATATGATAAATGTAAAATTTAAATCAGAAACAAACATTGATCCTTATTCAAAATCAAAGACGGAAAGAAACACATCCATATACGAATCATCTTCTCCCCACCCTTTTCTACGTTTCGTGGGCACAGTATGGCCGTAGCCCATACTCTATAGGTTTTGGCTATAGTTCTTATGTCCGGCGATCTGCCTGACGCCAACCCACTTATTAATTGGTTGTATTAAGTTTTATTTTACCACTGTGATCAAAGGCATTCGGTTGGCGAGGTAGTCAAATGTCCGTTGTTGGTTGGGGGCATCCTTCTCGTCAGGCTTGCCGTTACCTACATATTGCCGACCGGCATTCATCTCTTCTGCGGTATAATAATTCAGCGCAAATTTGCCATTCCTTTACAACTAGCGCCTTCTTCTGTTTTCGTGGAACCTTTGGTTTTCCCTAACTAACACCAGTAAAATCAAAAAATATATTTTAACCTTAATAAAAATATTTTAAATTTTTTTTTAGTACATTTTGACCAACCAAATTTTAGATCCGTAATCTATATACACATTGTTAAAAAAAGTAATGAGGTAAAGGCACCATTCATAAACCACTTAAGTGTAAAAATGGCATCAAAGAAACTAATGTATTTTTTTCTTAAAATTAACTTAAACCAATTGGTACAACTAACTATCGAAACCGCCGTTTTATTAAAGCGTTATATTTTCAGATTAAAAGTGGCGAAGAATATTTTTTTCACTACTTTTAAACTGAAAACGTAATTTCATACAGTCTACTATAAACTTGAGGAAACTAAAGAAATTTATCATGTGAACAAATTTTGCATCTAAAATAAAAATAAATTTGCAAATACATAATTATGCACCTTGACATTGATTTGTCACTTATGAAATTTTAAAAACGAATTAATCTCTTGACTTGATTTTAACAGTGGTAGAGCCCGCAACAACAACATCTGTTGCATAATGGGCCGGCTCGACCGGTGAAATACCACGACCCCGCAGAAAACAGTCGTGAAGTACTCTGCTAAGAAGAAGTACTCCGCGTTTCGTCTGAATAGTGAGGTGCCGAAGGTCTAATTTCAGTCCTCTTCCCCTTCCCACCCTTTCCTAATAAGGATAGGATAGGAACGGGAAGAGGATTGGACAGGGAGGGGGTTAACGGGGAAAATGAAATATCGTTTTCCCGTCTATCCAATTCCATTAAAGGTAGGCAACACATTTGCAACATCTATGGGTAGCGCTCACTTAACATCAGGTGACACGCTGGCTCGTTTGCCACCTTCTTAAAATAAAAATAAAAAAATAAATTGAATGTCTTATTATGTTACTTTCAAAAGTGAAAAACGCATTTCAAAATATACCAATAGTGCGTATTATATTATCAAGTATGTATGTATTATATCAATAGTATGTATTATATCAAGCTATAAATATAGGAGCTTTTCACATTAATATTAAAGCCCAACGCAAATCATTATACTTTAAAACTAAAAAAAGCTAGTTGCAGGATAGTTTTAAAAACAGAAATGGCGATTAAAAACTATGTTGAGCAATAGTTATAGTATAAAAGCGAACTTCGAACAAAAGAAAGTGCACATGCCCATTGACCCCGGAATCACAAAACACTGAGCGGTTTGCTTTTGATCGTGGTGTAGGATTTCACTGGCTTATTATGTGTCGTCGAATGTAGCGTACCTATTTGTAAAACGACTTTGCGCTATCATTCACAGTCCTCGAATTTATGTAAAATCAACAGTAACCACCTTGGGTTGTTACATATTGAGACATTGCAAAATTTTCATATTTTTCTCATTTAACGTAATTACGTTAAATGAGAAAAATATAGAAAAAATTTTCGTTATAATTTTATTATTTCTTGACACTAGGTCAATTGTAAGAATCCTAAAGAAAATATGTACCAGCCCAAGTGCGATAAAATACATAATTACTAGCGACCCGCCCGGCTTCGCAAGGGTAGTGTACAATCTAACATCACCTGCTTTTATCCTTCTGGGCATGAATTTACAAAAATATTTTGTTAGTGCTTGTGATGTATAAAAATATCTTATGTAATGTAAGGTATTTACATCTTATTATTTGTAATGAGGGTACGGCGAGTAACCGCCACCTCCGTCCGGCATACGTCTCAGTTGTCACCTATGTAAGAATAGAATCAGCGCAAAATTTCAGGTCTCAAGACCCAGTAGTTTGGGCAGTGCGGTGATATGTCAGTCGATTCCACCTTATATGATTTAAAAAGTTTTAAGTAGTTCTTCCGTTATGGATGGCCAATGTGGACGAAAGGTATTAGATTGGCCATGTACAGGTCGACGTATCGTAGGCCTCTCACAAGATGTACAGATGATCTGATCAAGGTTGCAGGAGGACGAATTAGTATTTTACCAAAATGCCAACAGATGACAGCAGAAGAACAATTCAAGAGTGTTACGTAGTAGGTAAGTATAAGTGTTTAATTATTCTTTTTTAAAGACCTACATATTATACAAAAACACCTATGCAAGATGATTATTCCAGGCCATGATGTGCGTATAGTAAAAGATAAAGCAAACTTTTCCAATGGAATTAAAGGAGAGGTTAAAATATTGCTAGTAATGTTGACCGGAAATAATAGAATTATGTTGCAAAATGAATAAAATGTTATGTGTTAAGTCCTACGCAAGATTTTGAGCGTGAACCCAAAATCTTAGGTTTAATTAGAAAGTTAAGCACTTATGTTTTAACACATATCATTTTGTTACGACTAATTGTGGACCGTTAATGTCCGTTGAGTTTCGAACGTGTAGAGATAGTGTATACGTAGACTCGACACTACGATTGGAACGCGCCGACCTTTGTATTGACAAGTTCACGGCCACATGCACCAACACTACGGCAAATACGAACGAATTTATTAAATCAAAGATGAGTGCGTGAGTTTTATTGCTGTGATAAAATACAGTATTTCAATGATCAAACAATAGTATTTGGTTTGGGATGATTGCGAATCGGTTTTAGATTTTAAAACTTATTTTAATCGAGCCAAATAAACGCTGTAGGTACATAAAAGCACAAAGCTTGGCGCAATTTCACTATTCACTGGTTGGTTATTGTTCTGTATATAATATGGATTCATATTTATGTATAAAATGAATCCATATTTTCCTTGGTCATGACATCATACGTGAGCGGCGGGACCGATTTCACTAATTCTTTTAATTTTGTGTTTGTTATTATCAGGAAGAGGAAAATTAGAAAAGCAGAACTTAACTTCGAGCGTTTAATGAATGTGAATATAGCAGACAGTTGTTTTGTTATATTTGGATACATTAAAATGTTATAGTTCTAATAAACGTTTAAATTGAAATGCTCGAGTGCATTGCATTGAAATGGGTGAAACCGTAGGGCACATCTAGTTTTGTATATTTTCAGACAAGACTATCAGACAAATAAAATTTAATTTTTGCTTAACCGTTTTGCTAGATATCTCGAGCTATTATATTATATTGTCTTACCTACGTTTATGTAAAGGTTTAACCTCAATACGTAGTAACACAACCAAAATACGATTACATCTATATATATAAAAATAATTTGATAAGTACGCCGCATTATCTGATATAAGATAATGAAAATTGTTTAACCAATTAAGATATTGCACACTCCTGATAAAACGTATCGATAATATTAATCAATATCTTTCGATAAAACATGATCGCACCTAATTAGATAATATTCGATGAAAATATAGCACGTATGTAGGTCAACTCATATACAAATATTGATATAGTTTACGTTGGTGTCTACGTGACTGATGCTAAGTTTAATTTGACGACTTAAGAAGCGCCTTTTTAATCTTGACAACTTGCCGTTATTACGAAAGGAGAAAGCTAGGGAGATTTATTCCCCTAGAGTGCATTTAACACGATGCCTAGAGCTTTAATTCGATGTCCTTTGGAAAGTTTATTTTATTATTTGATTTTTGTGGCTATAAGTTATATGGACCCGCAAGTCTTGTTTATGTTCTTGGGAATGTTTGAACTCAACTTTATAATTATTTCGATAGCACAAGCTCTGCTTAGTTTGGGATCAGATGGCCGTGTGTGAATACTGTCCCAGTATATTTTTATTATTATTATAACTCAGTTCAGTAGAGTTGATAAATTTTTGAGGTTATAATACTCATAACGAGCAAGTGCTTAGGACATAGATATAGATAATGAAATCGTTACAACTTCAAGAGAAGCTTCTTACGAACTTCGAATGATAAGACAACATACAAATTTAATATCAAGTTTTGCACCTTGGAGATTACTCGATGCAGCAAACTACATTGAAGTGTATGTCTTTAACTTTGTACTGATTAAACTTTACTAAAACTTAGAACATTAACTTAAACCCAGGGAGTACTTACTATCAGGTAGTAATTAAACTTTTAAGTATACATACTAACCCAAGAGAGGTGAACAAACATTACAATCTCTATCGGCTTCATCACCTGGTCCTGTCTGTCCTGGACATATCGCGTTTTATTACATATCCTATGGTTTTCTGTGAATCATTCTAATGAACTGTTTGGAACAAGTTGCTATAGTCAGTTCCGCTAGCACGACAGAAATCCTTATTTCAATTATAAGATATTGATAACTAGCGTTCCACTACCGTACAGATTTTCGTCAACCCTCTTACTTGTATAGATAATCTGTCGCCAGTCTTGTTCGAAACCGATAAGGTCTTAGGCTCATTTAACTAAAGACCTCACTCCTTCCTTAAAAGCGGGCAACCCACCCCAGATCTTCAGGTATCGCGGCCGGAGATAATTTTTAACATTTAGTGAGTCGCTCGCTTTTAGTAACTTTGGCACTTTTTGCGCTATAAAAATTGTTATTAACTTTTGGTTGACTTAATTAAGACCAATGTGTAAGAATGATTGAATGATTACGTGAAAGATGCCATGATTAAGAAAGGAATAACGACTGAGATGACGGTTAACAGATAGGCGTGGAAGAAAACATGTGTTGTCAACCCCAATTAATGTGGGAACAGAAGGAAAATAAAGTGAGAATGGAAAACTCTCGTCCTGCTTTACACAGGACACTTTTTATAGTCTCTATGTCGTCATACAAAAAAATCATTGGCTCGAACAAGAAAAAAAACCAGATTGGATTTACAAGAAATTGATAATGATATATACACAAAACACAGAAGATATTAATAATAAATGTTGAATGCAGTAATAACTTTAAATTGAGTTTTGAAAAGTTATTAAAAAATCAATAACATCGACCCACAATTTTATACATAGAAGATACGAATGAAATAAACATTAATTACTATCTCGAAGCGTCGTATATCAAACGCGTTCGATTTATCTTTTAAAATGGTCATTGACTTTTGCTATTATAATCCACAAAAGGAGGTAAATCGTGTTCTATATACGCTATGATTGGTGTGGGCGGGATAAGATTTCTCGCGGACGTGACAATTGTGGCGGAGACGTGACACCGACGAACTGTGATCTCACCACTTCTCCTAGCACAATGGCCGACTGGCTCATCTTATGATAGCCATGACCGATTTAATATCAAAT
Source organism: Papilio glaucus (assembly GCA_000931545.1). NCBI lineage: Eukaryota > Metazoa > Arthropoda > Insecta > Lepidoptera > Papilionidae > Papilio > Papilio glaucus. Next base: position 114,934 of record JWHW01017015.1, on the reverse strand, counting down.
TAACGGACTTATATTAAATTCATAATATGTATATTAATTTTGATGTTAATATGTCAATGGTTGCTATCTCTCCGTTACTATTTTTTCAACAGATTTTTCACTTTTGTAGCTGTGAGTGGATATGTTCGATTAAAGCAGATATATTTTACTATCTCTGTCTACCCCGATTAATAAAAGGTATAAAAGAAAGAATAGAAATGATTTTGCAGAACAGTATTACAATACTCACATATATGTATGTATATATTCGTCTATAGTAAGCTTAAAATTATATGCATCCGCGTTTATCAATTCTAAATTTATTGTATCGTATCTAAGTCATAATATATTATTTATGAAGTTACAATAAGGCGGTACACTTAATACGAAATAAACGTGTGAAACAAGCTTCATATAACTGTATCATTATAATATTTCATTCTTAACCCAGTTCACTCGCACAATTTATCGTGTGGTCATCTCTTAATTTACCTAGCCCCGAGCCCCGGCTCTAATAGATAGAGTTGTGCCACACACTACGCTCCCACTATATTAGCGAATCTATATACAATTCGTTCGGACGCACATTCTATGAATTACTAGACACAATTTCGTTGTACCTACACTGGTGCCTGTTACGCTTCTTTTCGTGGAATCGTTTCTCGTATATACAGAGACCTCTAATTGTGTTCGGTACAAACACATTATTGACAATGAGATCGCTATGAGCAATACGTTGAGTAAGATCAGCATGTTAGGGCCTGAGTCACGTATTTAATGTAATTGGTAGTGCCCATTCCAGGATGAAGATATATATAAGGAAAATTATTTAAACGCCCCAATTACGTACACTAAGTACTGCGAATTACGACAATTATGTCTTAAAAATAACTAAATAATTAAACTAATATGTATGTTACATGTTTTTAACATTTTACTGCTTTAAATTATACGTAATTTTGTAACACCATTAAATGGGTAAAAAGCTCCGCAATGTTGGGTTCCAACAAAATTAAGGTTAAGGTTAGTATAAAGAATATAATATACGCAAAATGTTACCCCATCTTTAAACTAAAATTTGGTAGAGTGAAAACAAGTTAAGCCATAAATTCTGAATTATCCATAAATATAAAAGGCGCCTGGACTGATTTCGAGGACAATTTCAGGAAATCTTCAGATTGGCCTACCGAATGACCTTATGATGTTTGGTAGTGATCGTATCAACATAATTAGTGCTACCTGCGCGAAGCCGGGGTGGAATGCTAGTACATCGATGATAAAAATTACTATATTTATCAGTAATCTACTTTTTAAATATAGGTTAATGAACTTGTATTTCAAATTGAAACTACGAGTTACGCCAAGTACGTTAATTATAAAGCGGTGTGAACACAAAAATTAGTTAGAATAATAAAGAATAAATCTGCCAGTTGTACCAATCAAGACGAAGAAGATATACCGCATATGTATTCTCAGTAATTTACATAATTAATGGCAGTTGTCAACCGGTTGTAATGACCCATTAACTCTAACAGACTAGACAAGAAAAAAAAGTAAAACGTCGCGTCCAAATAACGTACTATGCCTTTGTCAATTTTGATTTAAAAAAACAACAGTCACGTGTTTAAATCGCATAGAATATTGATAGCAACTGACCGTATGATCTCGATAGCCTATTGTCGTTCACCTCAAAGATACTAAACGTGGGCTTACACTACCGAAAACATTCACACAAAACATATTGTCATCTCAGTTTTTATCGAGGCAAGTTTATACACAAGTGGAAACCTACGTTAAGAGCGACTCTTTAATGACCAAGTTGTTTTAGATCGATTTAACTGACAAAATTTTCATATCAAGTATAAAAATAAGCAACTTATTTTTCAAATCTATCTACCTACTATTGTGCATTTTCTACGAATATTTTGTCCTCTAATATTTCAATAATTTTGTTAAATTTAATTCACACGACATTGGTGGATTGGTTTCTGCATCTTTTCAATCTTTCCCTTCACGACTGCCCTTGAATATAGCTGTCGCAAATCGCAAATAGTTTATCAGTACCGATATGTTTAATGTAGACCACACCGAAAAGTTTCTTTATAACCTAAGTTATAAAAAGGTCATGTGCGCTAACCTGCATTTTATTTTGTAAAAATAAATAAATCACACTGTGGCAGCAACATAATTGAGTGTCGGCCAGATCGAAGATGTTAATCCGTTCTAGAAGAGTTGCGCGCTGCATAATTTTCTTTAATGAGTGACCAGGCTAAATGACACTGCATCGAAAACCACCAGGGCATACGAGCATAAATCACGATGACTCTTGGGAACGAAATAATTAATCACAAATTAATGTTAATAATAAAGTTGTGCATATTCATTTTTACTGTTCTCCAATAGACAAGGAGTACCTACTCGATATTTTTTTGTTAGAATGTGGTGGCAAACGTGTAAGCGGTTCTCTTGATGTTAGGTGACCGCTACCCATAGACATTTGCAACAAGCAAACGAGTTGCAGATGCATTGCCTACCTTTAATGGACAGAGGCGTGTATAGATAAGAAAAAGGTTGTTTTCTTTTTCTTTCCCTCCCCTCTCAAATCCTTTCCGCTTTCCAAGTTATCTTAATTAGGTAATGACGGGAAAGGGGGGAGGACCGAAATTGAAAGAACGTAGAATGCTTCTACTTCACGCCTGTCTTCTGTGAGGTTAAATCTTCTGTGTCAAATGAAACGGTGTTAAATAAAAATGTGTACTAGTTTGCCTACTGTGATGTCTGTTTTTGTATACAACTGTGATTTTCCTAACATAAATATCTATCTTACTTACATTAAGGAAAATCAAAGTTATGACTACCAGTTCCTTGCATTGCCAGAAAAAAATTGCTAAATTGTCGCTTTAAATGAGCTTGTCCCAATTGTTCGTCTGGTTTTGGTAATTATGAAATGTACGTGTACAATACGCTTGATGGAATTAAATCTGTTACTCCTTAAACACTCCTTGACAGTTCAAGGCGACGGAGCGCCTGGCGCCTGTTCCCTAACAACCGAGTGCGACACGACTTTTATCGTATCATTTTTACAGCTGCACTTACTCTTTAAGATTTATCACTGATGTATGGCCAAGTTGTTAGTATTAATTTCTTTTTTATATTTTTTTACGAACCACATACATCTTGGCTAGTGGCTAGCGCATTGGATCAATTCTCAAACAGTAGCAAAAGAGTTTGAATTTGTTTTAATTGAATTTGTAGTTTTAATAATAAATGTAATGAGTAATATCAAGCCCAATAAAAAAAACTTTTTTTCTACTTTTAAATTCATCTGTTTTTCTATTCATGAATTCTTACAATATTGCTACAAAATAATTTCTATTTATCCAATAACCTCATAAAAGAATGTGAGTTACTATAATCGAAATTTTAAAAAAGTACAATTTTTTTTTTAAATTGAAAAAATTGTTGGGATTGAATCGCAAAGTATTAATTAAAATTCTAATTACATTAATAAATAAATAAATCATATACACATGCTAAGTATTCTCTAAATTAACGGTATCGAACTCGCTAATGGCAGCCAATAAAACGCAATCCGAATACTGTACCCGGTAAAAACTAACAACATCGAAAATAAACAATTAGACTGACCTGCTTTTGACTTAAAATATTTTATAAACCACTCAACACATCACTAAAGTAACAACTTAAAACACAAACATCTAATTTTTTTACCACAACAAACAACAGCGATCACACGTACAACTCCTCGATCGATTTAAAAGATCGATATGTATCGATACGCGGATTCGATTCGAGTCCGTCGACGCAACCTCCTTACCACGAGGCAAGCGCGCGAATGAGCAGCGACAGCGAGTAGCCAGCCAGTTAGCCAGTGCCTTAGCTGTGCTGTGCCGATATCGATTAAGGAATGAAATCAAAAAATCTCTTGAAAGCTGAAAGAGTAGTATCGATAAATAATTATATATATTTTAAATATTTATTTCGACGATGAAGTATCGAGATCGCTTTGTTTATAACATTTTAACTCACTTATTAGGGTCCATACCCAAAGCCTCTATACTAAGACCTCCTCTATACTATTACTAAGACTCCGCTGTCCGTTCGTCTGTCTGTCTGTCCGTCTGTCACCAAGCTGTATGAACTCATGAACTGTGATAGTTAGACAGTTCGAATTTTCACAGATGATGCTGATGATGAATAAAATAAATATCTAAGGGGGCTCGCACGCAACAAACGTCATTTTAGGTAATGGTACGGAACCCTTCTTGCGCGAGGCTGACTCGCACTCGGCCGTTTTTTCTATCGTAATGTAGTACCAGCTATATCATTTACCTAGAAACCTTCCTCGTGATAATTCTATAGAGTGGTGAAAACTGTATTAAAATTTTTGATTCAGTTGTTTTTGTGATTATCTCGTTCAAACAAACAAACGTGACAACGGGACTGTATTCGATTTTCGATGTTTTTATTGCGAAATATATTTATGTATGTTAAATATACCTAGATTATTTCACGTCAGCGAACGTACGCGAAAGGTGGGAGACGTATTATTAAAATAAACAATTATAATAATGTCACAATTCTTCAACTTAAGAAGACAGCAAGCTACTACATGCTTTGTTTTATTTGTGATAAGAAATCAATTTATTTTTTATTTGATATTAATCGCCTTTTAATATTATAGTAATATTTCAACTAATAGATTTACCAATTATGATTAGTACATTTACTGGAAAAAGATTACTTTTATAATTGAATTTAAGCATCGAGGTAAATAACATATGAATCGTTTTTTTTAAATCAATAAGAGAAAGAAACACGCACTTGTTTTTTTCACCACAGCTTATATCTGTCAACCCAAACACTCCACGTAGAAAACCTCTGTATAAAATTTATCTATAAAGTGTCCGGGATAAGATCTGGATATTCAGGTTTCGAGATTGATCGCCTAACCATACGACCTTTATAATTATAAATAGTTTTTTGGAAATCTTTATTTATTGCTCAACTGAGAGGAGGTAATATTTTTGCAAGTATGTACACATATGTATTTCTGTTCTATTGTGACCTCCTGTAGCCTTAACGCATTTTGAAGAGGAATACAGTCAATCGGGTTTAATGGTTTTTTATATTAACTACTGCTCGTAAGTAATATTTTTAACCTCTGCGGCACCTCCACTCTGTGTTCAATCAGTTCATGGTAAACCATGGTCAAGTCGGCAAATTGCAACTGCTGTTGGCTGTACCGATTTCTTGACGCCGTTCAATATTTGCGTTTATCGGAAATCGTACTAAGAGTCCGCACAATAGCTAGGTACTCTAACATAGAAGATATGGGTTTTACGAGCAATACATATGTCGATTGTTGTATCTGTGTTAAACATAACATTTTTCTGCGACCTTGATTTCTCGCGTTCGGTGTCAGGTTTACTTGTCAAGCTATTTATAATGTCGATATTAAGATCGTCTAGCATGTCGCTACGCAAGGCTACCGAGATTACTGACTGACAGATGAATTGATTTTCAACTGTCAAGTTTGAGCCGAAAATGAATAATGTAAAAACAAGTATGGCTTATGAAATATATTTTTTACTAGAATGAAAGGACCAGGTTACCATTTAACGATTGGCCTACCTATTATACAGGATAAAAAGAATTTAAACACAAAATCCTATACAGAACCGAGTTTTAACTTAAGCTTAAGTTAATAACGATTGTAAGTTTAGTAGGCCGTTAACATCAGTTCGAAGTTATAACTTTCATATGCACGCTAGGAAAATTTTATATGTAAAATAAAATATATTCTTGGTCTAAGAGAGTGTTAGGTCGACCTCCGCCCATCTGATTACCAGATCGAAAAGTTTTCAATCTCATACTGTGAGTTCTACTATCTGGCATGAGTAAAGTATTCGTGATATCGACATCCTAATATATTAATGTTAACCTAGTTTGTACCATCTTTCGATGACGTCACGAAGAGACACAATCGTTTAATAATTATTTTTGATATTGTAATTTATAAGAATATTAAACAGGTATTGTTAAATTATACTATTAATTAATCTGTCGGCAGTCTTTAATAGCTGCCTTTATTTTTAGTTGTACATTTGTTGTATATTATTCATGGTCACGTGGACAAGGATACATACAAAGATACCCTTACACAGTTTCCCCTTGCAATTCTGATGAGATGATTATCGTAAAACTATGTCCGGTCGAGTCATGCTTGCATTGTAAACGATCATAGATATATTATTTAGGATGTTAAGTACGATGCACTCCTATGATCTGTGGTAATGGAACGTTGCTTTCGCTTAACAATTGTAAAGTTAATGCAATCTAAGATTATTTCGATACATCGATTTCCCAGAATATTTAGAAAGTTCTTAGTTTCTTTATTATAGACCTTTTGGTCATTCGGAGCCGTTAATGTAAAGAGGTACAGGTTATTACAGAAATACAGATTTATTGTTAATGAAATAATTACAGATCTTGGTTACAAAAACATTATAAATTAAAAAGTTAACAAAATCTACTTTGAGCTACAAGCAATTAATAACATAAATAACAAAAGACCTTTAAATATCTAACAAAAAATTTAAATTATCAAAAAAAAGCAATTTAAAAATTCTTCGATACTATAAAAAGCCTTCTGGATTAGCCAATATTTTATTAAAACTAGACAGAGCGGTAGGCGAACAATATTGTCAAGTCGGATGCTAAAACCTATCGTCGACTACCGAAAATACAAGAAATCGAGCCGCCGTCAATATTCAATTTGAGGTTTTCAGACATTGGATATCTTGTTTAAAAATATTACTACACTTTCTTAGTGTTTGAAAATTAATCAAAAATTAATTTCTCCAAAAATATTCACAATATTTTTCTAAAGGTTTTTTAGTTAGGGTTCGAATTATTGAGGTTGCAAGATTATCCTTTGCTTTAAATAAGGAATCAAACGCACAGGACATTTGAGAAATAAATTTAGATAATTAAAATATATTTCTCAAACGCACAGGACATTTGAGAAATAAATTTAGATAATTAAAATATATTTCTCAAACGCACAGGACATTTGAGAAATATATTTTGATAATTAAAATACCTAGTTGTTTGCGGTTTATGTCAGGAATAGACTACTAGGTCTAGTTAGCAATTAGTCAACTATTTCCGAGCTGTACTTTCTTAGTAAATTGTCATTAAATGAAATGGAAGTCACATCACTATAAGCGGAGTTAAAGGTCAAAAGCACAATTTTATGGTTACTAAGAATGGATTATATTTTGTGAAGTCGAAGGTCAAGATCCGGTGTAATTCATTGATTCAACACAGGAAGTAAGAAGCAACACGAATGAAATAATTCAGTACAAAAAAATACGGTTTAATTATTTTAGTTGGGATCAATATTGGCGTATGCATATCCTTTTATATTTTATACGTTTTTATCTCAATTCACTTTGCATATAATTAATGGTAAAACATTGAAAAGAAATTAAGTCCACGTTAAAGACGATTAAGCCAAATCCTTGATAACCTGTTTGGTACCTCGGCCTTAATAAGTTAACTAACAGTCAAGGTATTTAAATTGTTTAATTTGAAATATTAAATAAGCTTATATGCACGTTGAACCAGTCGTATTAAACAGGATCGCATACGTGATAATAAAATAGCCCATCTCGGGGATTTTAAGTAATTACGGGTACTATATTGATGGCTCTGTTCCATCTCACGTCATTGTTCTCCTCAGGGCCACATTGTTAGCATAGGCTTTAGGTCCTACTCTTACACTGTACACTTGCGACCTGAAAAGCCCCATTTATAATATAGGGTGGGGAATGGTTAGTGATCTAACCTAAACACAACCGCAGCTACTATTACTGTGAATTATTAATTATCATTTTTATTTTATATAATTCGTCCACATACATTGCACATCTCATCAAGTGTGTATTGTAAATACCGTGTAAGCTAATTAAAATTGTACACCATTTACACCATAAGTTTGTTTATCGAAGGTACAACAACATTAATTAAGCAGAATGTTGGATTTGTTTGTAGTATTGTATAAATGATTAGTATTGAACCTCGTTCCAACGCATCTTAACCCGATGGGGTCATAATAAATCACTTTAACTTACACAATACAAACACAGAATTCATTTGTTTGTCAGTTACAAGTCATCTTAAACGTCGATCAATCACGAAAGCTTCGCAAAAAATCAACTGTTTCGAACGCTTGGGGTATTTAATTTTTTACCACGGCTATTTAGCGACGAAATGTCTTTCGTGTATAATATTCTTTAAGTCATTAACTTCTGAACGGGGATTTAATTAATGAATTTATTAACCCATTTAAATGTTAGCTTTTTTACATTGATCTCTTTTTAAATTCCTCAATAGTGGCAGGAAGTTCCTTTTCTCTACGTGCTATAGAATTTAGAAAAATAATAGTGTGGGATACATGGAATAAAAGAACGACTTACGATAATATTTAATGTTGAATCTATTAACAATCGTTCCAAACATAAAAACGGATAAAAACAGGTGCATGTTATCTTTGTTTAAATTTCATCCATTCCAAGATTATTATATATCTAAAGAGTGCTATGACGAACACAAATGTCACCGACACAATTAAATATCGGAATTTGCACTACCTAGTTAAAGCCTAAATCTTCAGCTATCGACGTAAAACATTATTAATCACTCTTATCGCTAAAGTTGCACTATCAAATAAATATAGATCTACTGTGAACTGCACGATCTTATCATTTTTGCTACTATCATTTCTTTTTTTTCGAAATGTCGAGGTACGAGAGCCTTCGTCAGTTGAATCATAGTACTTTTTGAAACTAAAGCAATAAGCAGGCAACTGGTTATAAAATTAAGCTTACTTTATATGACAACAAGTGTACCCATAAGGGTGCGTCCATATCTGACGAATGCGCCGCGTTTGTTTGGTACACCTCTTTAGCGCAACTCATACAGCTAATGCGCGCGTGCGGCTCTCGCGCAGTTCGCGAACGACTCGTGAGCTGCATATTCGCCAGATCTGGTAGCCCTAATATTAATATACACCTATAATCTTGTTTTATATCAACATCAAAACCTTTTAATAGCCTGTTCATTACGAAATTCAAATCAAATATGTTATATTTAATTGTCAGTGTTCATAGTGCAAGCAAATGTCGACTTTAAGGCGATAAACCTTTTTTGACACCGACTGTACCTTGTACTTCTCTAGTATTGTCTACTTCACATATAATGTATATGCAGCACAGTAGCTAAATGTCATAAATAAACGCAAGTGATAGTAAGTAACGTTTAAATCTAATAGACGGTCTCGGATTGGGACAACGCCAGCGTAACAAGATTTATACATCGCAACATATCAATGCTGGATAATTGCCAAAGGCCGGCCAAGCCTGAACGTTTGTTTGGTTCAAGCTAAGCTTCATTTTCAAATAAGGCTTACTGTGGGACGCTTCATTTGGTAGCTACATTCCAACTTTCAGGCACATTAACATTTAAACCGAAAATATCGATGAAAGAAACAAGGTACCGTATTGGTTGAATGTTAGGATCATTAAAATTCTATTAGCTACGTAAATCTAAAAATAGGCTAAGGTGTATAGTTGAGACGACTTTCACAGAGGTAAACCGCATGTACATAATACCAACGTAGACTCTAAGACTTTTTACTGAGAGTGACAAAGCTATAACTTCTTCGTTAATCTCGGGACATCACTTTTCGAGGTACATTTATTCTACATTGTGCAATCACATATGTTATTGTGTCAAGTATTAAACGATTAAAGATTAAAATGGTCTAGCCAATCCAGGAAGTTTTCGAGAACAATCAATAGTTAAATTGAACGAGTATAATGAACTCAAAACTTTACTTGTAGATTTACAAACTTCAGCGGCCGGGCCATTTCCCTCAACACTTGCTCAAACAATGCTTCCGATAAAGGCGCGAACGGGCGCCGGGAACGTGGCACCTACTCATAAATTAATATGTACTAGGATTATTGTTCACTCGTTGCATTTAAATTGGGTGTCGACTGGTTAAATTGTTGTTTAGCCTAACGTGTTATTCCAGGAAATGTAAACTAAACCATGTGCAGTGTGGCGTGTTAATACACCCTTTATAAATGTCACAAGAGGAAACATTTGCAATAAATTAATTACTAAGTATAGACTATTTTATAGGAATTATGTATAAGAATATATAAAAAATACATATGTAGTATATAATACACATACAGTAAGATATGTTTGTACGAAACATCGAAATTGTAGTTTTTATATACAATACGATTTACATATAATAAATATATTACTACGATTTTGACACAACCAAAAATTTTTACAGGTTTCGAAAGGCTGATCAACGAAAAAATTACCTAGCTCGCTGTCAAATGTCCGATAGTGTCCTTTGAGCTGCTAAAGGTATGATCATCAACTTATTTTTCTAAAAGAAAATGAAAATTTTTTGACTAGCAGAAACCGGGTTTAATTTTAAATTTATTTTCCATGGTCTTCGCCTTCAATTGTCATGACGCCTACAATAATTGCCAGACATAATAATGTACCAGCAATTCATTTGTTTCAACAACACTGTGAATATACATATCATACTTGCACTCCATCCCACATGGGTAGATAGATAGACAAATAGAATATAGTTACAGTTACTAGTTACTAGTACTAAGTTCAGTACTTTACAAGTTAATTCGAAACAAACAAACAATCAAATTTTCTCTATATAAAATTAGTATAGACAAATGCCGTGCAGTGCACGAGATGGAGTCGTCAAATTTAAATGACACACATTCAAAGCGCCCATCGCTTCGCTTTGTGCCGCAACAGGCCTCTGTAATGGCCGCAACTGCCGTCATTCTCCAGTTTCGTAATCCAAATCAAACGTCGTAATTTCCCAAATTTAGAAATGTCGCATAAAAGCGGTCTCACACAATTATAAGTTCACCTAATGTATGAAGAGCAAAGAACGCAATAATGCCGCTAATATCAATAGCAGTGTTGTTTATCCATTGAAGAAAAGTCGTATGTAGAAAAACTAAGAACAGCATTCATGTGTGGGCATATGGGTAGTTGTCATGTTGACGACATCATCGATCGATCGATCTTTTTAAATGGTATATTAAAATATAGTAATCAGTGTTTAAATTATAGATACCCCAATTAAGCGAGAAGTGAACAAAGGTTTTTTATTTGTAAGGATTCGAAAGACTCGCTTGGCAGCAAGTTTAAGGTTACTTTTTATGAAGTTCACTTTGGTACAAAATCGACAATAATTATTGTACGGTCTTGAATTTGTAATTTTGTATTTTCATGGGTATGGCTTGCGTTGTGATACTAGAGCGATTCGTATTCGACCGATGGTAGCGATAATTAAGTCTGAAAACCCACTCTAAATTTGCAAAAATTGGAACGTAGCCACGTTTCGCACTAAACTCAATTTCGGAAACAATGCATTTAGCATTTTGGGATAAGTACAAAGAAAATAAATGTCTTTATGTAACGAAATAAAATTACGGACACGTAATATTTGGGATCCGCTTCGAAGAAAACGATATATGTAGATACAATGATAAGTTCTTACATAAAAGTAATTCGCCAGATTAAATTTAAAGATTTTGCGACATAATACTGAGGCAGAGTTGAAAAGCTTGCCTTAATAAATCATCGTTGCAACAAACAACATTGTTAAAGAAGAAACGACTTTTGACGCAACATTTGAAAGTTTATTTCTTTAATATGACAGGCATCGCCATATAGTGTAGTATTTAATTTGAAAAAAACTGTTAAAAATCAAGATTTAAATTTATTTTTGGGTCAAGTTGCAATTCTGCGTTTACTATTTTTGGTTACAATGAAACAAACTCTAAACACTATCGTTCTTTAAACTAAAAACCTGAGTGAACTTTATTTGTCTTTTAGGTTCATGATTTTGATAACTTCTGATTGATGACTAAAATTATTTAGATGAGACGAAAATCATTTTCCACATATCGGTTATCATTAAATAGTCTAAATGATAATAGACGGGCCACGTCGTTGGATACTCGTTTAAAAAGGAATGTCATTGAATGGCGACTGTACGTTATTAGTATTTGCTTGGTTAAGGAAATACTAGTATCATGCACAAGGCAAAACAAGGGATGGAGGTAGTTTTCAAATAAAATTAAAAAAGTAATAGAATAGTTAAAGTATACTAGACAATATAGCTTACGTGCATATTGCGTATCGCTCGAGCCGGATGTGGTCGTTACCTACGCTTGGCCTCCTCACCGCAACGGTATCGACTTACAAATGTTTGTTAGCCACGAGCGTTGCATGCCGACCTCTGTTTTTAAAATATTAACTAATCCTTCCGAATTAGCAATAGTGACAAAAAACTGACTAATTAAAATAGCTTATTCTTGGTTGAAGGAGGTAAACGATCAAGCGTTACTTGATCGTTTACCTCCTTCGTCACACCTTCGTCACACCATTTGATGTCACGGCATACTGATCGATTTTATTGCCAAGGGACATTAGATATGTCACATCAAAGACCCCTTACGTTTAAAAAAATGTAATATCAAAATTGATATCTTTACTGGGCCAATGGCTATTCATTCATATATTTTAATCAGCTGATTACAACGGAAATATGAGAGGGACTGAGACAGTCAAAAGTATATACTGGAAGTCTACAAAACTCGAAAATCAGCATTTGCATTGACAAAAACTTTATTGGAAATCTAACTCAAGACTATAGAGGAGTAAACACTGGCTGCTGTAACAACGGAGTAATTACTAGTTACTGTTACGCGCGACGCGTAGACATGTGGTAGAAATTCTTTCGCTATTTATAAGCGATTGCTTGCACGATTACAGGTGGTCATAAAATCGCTTTATAGCGATTACGCGATTTTAATACGGAAGGGAAGCCGCAGGCGAAAGTTAGTGGTACAAAAATGTTTATGTGCGATAGGTGCGGATTAATCAAGTTAGCGCATCGCAATCATAATAGTAAACCGCCGGAAACATCCGCAGTGCAACATAGGATCCGGGTTTGTGGGCTACCTATCCCATAAACGTATCCACGCTGACATAGATTGCTTAACATGTTGTCATTCCGTTCACAGAAATGTAAACTTTGTAGTCTTTTAATATAGAGGCGATACTTGCTCGATCGATTTTAAAAGGGGGTATAAATAACTTTCCTGGCCAGCCGTACAGCCAAATACGGCGCAACCACCACCGCGTATGCAGCATATGTACCTGGCCGAATGATTTGTGATTCGATAGTCTATTTTGAGCTAACAAAATATTCCCGAGCCGCTTTCATTTTTGGCCGGGTTTAATAATAAACAAAATGCTCCGGATATTTGGGGGCGTTATGTTTTGACGCATAGAAGATTGATTTTATTGCTTTAGGTAATTCAATGAGGATTAATGTAATGTATGCGCAATCTTTGGATATTTAATGAGTAATATCCTTTGAGTATCAGCAGCTGTTATAGATTATACCAACAAATTTCAGTTTAATAGCGATATTGGTTCAATATAATGGCGATTATTTTAAGTTTTATAAAACGCAAAGATACTATATATCAGTTTTATGTTCATTGGTAGTATGTTTAAACAATTAAGGATATATAAATGGCATTATAAGTACATCTGAAAAGAAATTAAACAAAAAAGTATGTTCAGCAGTAGAATACATACTGATCCGTTTATTTCTATCTCCTGTCAATAGCGCTAGCAAGTGATCACGGGATCTCCATTCGGAACACAACCGTGACCCCTCTATCTGTTTCCTCGGCTAGCTCATCCTGATGTAACTCCTAAACGTCGACCGTGTACGATTCAGTATATGTATTAGAGATAGTTATAGTTGACTTACCATTTGTTGAGGATTGCGCGGCTTGCGATGCGCTCGCGGCACCTTCTGACCGGTGACTCCCTCCAACACGTCGGCCAGCAGCAGCCCGTCCGCGCAGTCCCGCGCCAGTCCACCACCCGAAGTGCCCGCGCGGCGTCGTGATCGCGCACGCTCCAGGTAATGGTTCGCCCAGTCCGTGTAGATCTGTTCAATAAATTGTCATATTAATATCATCATAATCAGCTAGCAAGCGTCGATAGCTGGACGTAGGCCCATTGATTGTCATGAAGATCGGTCTTTAGCCGCCCTCATCCAGTAGACCAACCTTGACCAGATATTGTTATGTCTGTCTGGTCAAGGTTTGCGTCCCTTAGCTAAAGAGCTGGTACTGCAGGAAGAAGATTTTAGAAGAATTTTTTTAACGTACAGATTTTCCATACAAGAAAGACGAAAAGCTAAAATGCGTTTAATAACACGTGTTATAGAAAACAAGTGAGGTTTATTTTTTATATATTTCAGCTACTTGTATATTTATAAAGGGACGTAAGGTATAAAGCTTCAGTAGACATGTAACGACAAGCTCGTACATCACGCAATAAAAAATTTAATAGCATGAATTTACGAGTCATATATTTTGTACCATTTAAGTTTACTATTAGGATAACTTGAAAGGAATGTAACCGATATAAAATTTACTTCTTTACATACTGCGACTTTAGTACAGCTCGCCTTTCTTTGGTGTATCACAACATTTATATATTATATAAGCCACTTATAGAATAGAATAGAATAGTGGAAGGATGCAGTGGAAGCGAGGACCCTGGGACAATGCGTGAGAGATTAGACTAGTCGTAAGGTTTATCCCTTGTCACATTCGAGACCGAATTAGCTTGTTGTGTAAGTAACGATTATTATCTCTGTGCATTTAAATGACTTAAATGACAGAATGATTTATGTTTACTTTTTTAATTTCTGATAAACATGAACAGGAGAAGATTATAATCCGGCGAAGGTTTTTATTGCGTGTAGATATGGGCAACAAAGTTCGCAGATCACTTGTGAAAATAAAGCGCTCGGCGCCTGTTGACTCACAAAGAGATGTAGATAAGGTTTTGATGGAGCTGTGAGATGCGAAACGGCCAATAAAAATTTTACGACGAGACGCATGTTGATATTGAAACGGTAGGCATGAGAATTGTTAACATTATCCCTCATAAATATTATATTTAAATAATTCCTTTACTTCATTTAAACTTCTTCAGCTCTATTTCATCCGTGTCTAAAACACATAGGTTAATTAAGTATTTTTTTATGGTAGAACGTGGCAAACGAGCAAGCGGATCACCTGATGTTCTATGAGCGCTACCCATAGACATCCGCAACAAGCAAATGTGTTGCGGATGCGTTGCCTACCTTTAATGGACAGAGGAGTGGATAGACAGGAAAAAGGATATTTCCTTTTCCCCGCCCCTTCTCCCCGTCCAATCCTCTTCCCGTTCCTATCCTATCCTTATTAGGAAAGGGTGGGAAGGGGAAGAGGACTGTAACTAGACCTCCGGCACCTCACTCATCAGACGAAACGCAGAGTACTTCTACTTCACGCCTGTTTTCTGTGAGGTCGTGGTATTCCACCGGTCGAGCCGGCCCATTCGTGCATCAGATGTTGTTGTTGTAGCTCTACAACTGTCAAAAAATGTATCTATATTTAATTTGCCTTAATTTTGTTATTACGTTTTAAAGTTTTAATTTACGGAGCATAAGCAATGTGCTACTTTTTTACATTTCAAAACCTGTGTAGCACCGTACTTTTTGTATCATTGGTGGTTTGGGCATGTTGAAAGGATGAATGAAGGGAGAGTAACGACGAAAATTCATGTTGCAAAAGTGAGTAGACGGGTTGGTAGGGGAAGTCCAAGGAGAACTTATATCGATGAGATTAGTAACGTACTAAAGAAGGGAAGGGGAAGGGAATAAGGAGTAGCCGTAACCGACGAACTTGTACGCGTAGATGTAGAAGAAGCAAGAGAGCTGTGCCAGGATCGCGCAAAATGGAAATCCATAATCTCTGATTACTTCTCTGGGTTACGGGCGTGAGCGTACTTTTTTTTATCGCTTCATCAATGTAACCAAAAATTACTAACTGGAATCATGGTGTAGTAAATTAAGAGAAAAAATCCTTTTTATGATACAGTTTTTTGA
>JWHW01017015.1:72572-85254 GCA_000931545.1 Papilio glaucus | reverse complement strand
TAAATAAAAAAAGTACCGCCATTATTCAACTTTAATGACTGAACTTAGAAGATTATTTGTTTCTAAAAACACAGGCCTACCAATGACAATATGACGAAATAGATACAAAGTCAACAAGGTACAAAAAGTACTAAAGAAGTAGTAAAGAATTAAAAAACTAACTAATTTTGTAAATTTGAATACTGCAACTACAAAACGTCACTCAATTATTTATTAATTCGTAATATCTTTTTATATAATAATTCTTTATTCGAACGTAGATATTGTTATCTGTACATCTGAACCTAAGGCCCTTAGGTCTTTGTTTGGTACGATAGTGTAAACATGGCGTCAATCATCACCGAACAGGAACGTTCCGTTTTGGTATCGGTGCTTGATAAAAGGATGCATCGGCCTTGGGTGTAAGTGGGGCGCAGATGTTCGCAACGCATTGTTACGTGGGCAGCTCGCAGTGACTCGGTGGCTTACCTACATCTTGCCGGCTAAGTGTCGGTGTAGACACTAGAGGCAATTATAAACAACGACTTAGATGACATATACTAACTAAAATAGTGGTAATACACTTTACATCCAGTATTATTGAAAAATAATGACGAAGAAAGGGCTATGGAGGAAGTTTTCGTTACCTTAACGGTCTGACACATATTAAGAAGTATGTATGTACTAGGTGAACTCATACAATACGATGTAGCAAAATGCGTTTGAATAAATATTTTTTAACAACAAAACCTTAGAGGCAACGCAAAGTTTCATCACAATTTGATAGATGGTTTAGGAACGCACAAAGGAAGAATATAGAAATAAACCATTATGTACCTACTACCTTCGCGCAAGTGCAAGAAACAAATTGACAAAGTTTTATCATAACCGGATGCACGGTAAAGCAACATGTACATAAAATAATAACATTTAACACAATTATTATTTGAAATATATTAAAAATAACGAGAAAAATGATATCAGAGAAATTAAGTCGTCGTTAAATATCTGACTTTCCTATAGAAGCAGCAATAAGTGAGTCTTTAATTAACTTTACTTGATTATTGAAGTGAAAACTCCTTTAGCTGCGTTAGACGATATCTGGTAGGGGAAAATCTTAAAGGTTCGTGTGATCATCATGCAAAACATGCAACCCACGTCAGCAACATGCGTATTGAAGTGAAAACATCTTTAGCGAACTTAGACGATTGGTAGGTTCACCTGATATTAAATGATCGCTACCCATAGCCATTTGCAACAAGGTAATGGGTTGCAGATGCGTTACCTGCCTTTAATGGACAGAGGCGGGAACAAAAAGGAAAAAGAATATTTCCTTTTCCTGTCCATACCTTCGTCTAAATCCTCTTCCACTTCCCATGTTTTCCTTATTAGAAAAGGATGCGAAGGTGAAGAAGACTAGATTTGGGCATCTGGTTTTTTGTGAGGTCGTAGTATTTCACCGGTCAAGCCGGCCCATTCGTGCAACAAATATTGTTGTTGCTGAATTCACCACTGTTGAATGTGATGGGGGGAGTATGGGATGTTGTGGGGCAGCAGGTATGGAAGGAATGAGGGGATTGTGGGTGGAGTGGTTGTCGTCGTCGTCGTCGTTGTTGTTTTCACTGCTAACGTCAGTCTTCAATTACTGTTAATGTTTTTATTATTCTAAGTCCTTCATTAGCTGGAGCAAATAACTGGACGTAGGTTAATTTTTATTTGTATTTATTGCTAAAATATTTCGCGTAGAAATTAAACTATAATTATTTTAATTATCTATTAATAACTTTTTTACACTTTATTTATGTATTATTAAGCCATTGCAAAATACAAGTATTATAATTTCCCTTGAATAGTCCGATTTTTTCGTGTTTATTTTTTAAACGTACATACGTACTTACATACACACTTCATATTTGCACAATAAGACCAACAGAAATGTTACAGTTGGCGTTATTCACATCGTTTCAGTAAACGATGGATGGTTGACAAATAATCTCGCTCGACTGCCTCCCGCGTTGGCGTCGAGCCTTTGAAATATTACGAAGCGACGCCACTAGCGTTGTATTTGTCAGCTGACGGTTTGCCATTCTCTCGTAAAGCAAGCATTGCTAAATTAGCAGATCGCAGATAACGTTATGTTTTAACATTTGTATGGTATAGTGTTCTTTTTTTTTAAAGTTGCTGGATCCCACTGGATGAGGATGGCAGAGGATCGATCTTTGTGGCAAGCAATAAGTAGATGATGATTAGACTCGTACAAGCTGAGCTCCGCGGTTTCACCCGCCGTCCAATTTAATTTAACCGAAGATAATCCAGCTTAAGCTGAACTTTGTTTAATATGATTTATCATATAGATTCAAACTTTCATCTCCTATTTAAGTCCTTTAGGGGATAAAAAATAATTTATTAGTAGCTAGTCTAGGTATGAACAGAGTTCTCTGTGGAAAATTTAAAGTCTCTAGGCCCAGTTTGGGATATGCGTTGATGTTTCAGTCAGTCAGTTACTTCTTTTGTATTTAATATTTCATGTGGATGACAGTCACATAATATCAATCAAGGCCCGAAGGATGTTTATCAAAATTATCACAAAAGGTGCAACTTTGTCCGGCGATCGGATACCTACTGTTTATGTTTAACATTTTGCTTTGGTTACGTAAGTCATGAGGTCGTAAAAGCTATTCCTGCCTGCAGTTACATCGTAAGGAACTTCGTCCCCAGTCACGTGTTGAAATCGCATGATTCTATTAATATACCGATAATATTACACCTGACATTGTAACTTTATTTTATACGTATCTGCAGACCAGTAATTAATACGTTAAAAGGGAATTAATGTTATTTGTAAAATCAATATATAATTTTAGTTTAAAAGCCATTAATATTTTCATAGACGTACAATTTCTAAAAAAATGAGATTATTCGCGATTATTTACGTGATTTATGTTTTATATTCTACGATAATGATAGAATGAATGAAAGTAGATTGGCAAGAGAAATTTATGTTGCTAAAGCAAGTGGCGGTGTAGGCCGGGGTCGACCTAGGCATACTTACATATTGGTGACATACTAAAGAAAGGCGGTATCAAGAGTACCACTTTAACAGACGACAAATGGAAATCCGTAATCTCTGCCTACACCACTGATTTAAGGGCGTGAGAATATATTCTACCGAAAGTATTCAAGCCATACGCGATGAAATAAAGAAATTACTTAGTTCTTTCAAACTTGTGTACATCGAAAAATAGCTCATGTCAAGTGTAAGATATTTAATACTATTAAGTGTCAAATTTATGACAAAATTTCATCCGTCGTACACACAGGGTTCCTTTCAATGTAAACAAGATTACATTACACCACAAATAGCCGCAAAACCATTGAACAAAGTAATTAAGATAAGTTTGTTCGCTCGTATACAATCTTTAACGACACTCTACAAGTCGGTTTCATGCTGCTTGGTTATGCCTTTTATTTGAAATTGAGATAATTTGTAATTTGCATTTTTATTTAAAGCATAACTTGTATTATATATTAATTTCCAGATTGCTAATTAAATACTGGTATTTAACGCCATAATAAATTTTCCGGTAAACTTCTTAAGATTTTGGTATACATTTATTGTTTACACGCCATCAGCTATACTGTCTCACAACTTCATGCAACTTGAGACCTTCCAGGACTACGTAGAATTTTCGGCGAAAAAGTTTTCTTAATTTTTTTTCACTCTATCAAAGATTTTATCTCAACATGATACCTGTTAAGCTCTGTAAAAGTGTGAATGAAGTCATAGTTTTTTCTCTAAATACCTCATTATAAATGAATAATTCGCAATTTTGTTAGGGCAAAATTTTTTATACAAATAGCGTGATTTATAAAATGAAAGCTGAATATTTTAGCAACAATTCTCCTTCGCGTTGAATGTATGATGTACATTTCGCCGAATTTTATAAATAGTATTGGATGTAGGTAAATGAATGAATCGCGCTCCTCCGCTCACTGATTGACACACATTTTCCCACTTCACGTACGATGATTATGTATTGAATTTCGTCGAAACTAAGAATGAAATGATTATTTTTTATCCCCTTGGTTTCCGGATACAAACACTCCCGTTCTAAAGGAAATGTCATAAACAGCTACTAATAGAGAAATGGTTTTTATAAATCGGAGTTCTGCGAAGTTTAATAGAGGAAAATTATAAATTCCTAAATCGATTATTGTTTCCACATTCAAACTCCTATATACATTATCATGTTCTATAAGATCCACTCTTTATAACAAATAAAAAATGCTGGAATGGTTTTAGCATATATAAAATTATACGCTTACAGACAGAGAACGTCACTTTCGCATTTAAATGTTAGTACTGATTACGAACGGTTTAAGCCGAATGCATTTTATAGTCTTATCTTTAAAAAGTAAAGTCTGCACGACTTCAAACAAACGCGAGTTCTATAAATATTCATGTACAATAAAAACGTCCAAAGATTAATATATCATTTTTATGATAAGTGGACTCTAATTCATCAACGTATATGACCGGATAGCAAATGGATAGTCGAGTTTATATTAATACTAATGTTCCGCCCCGGCTTCGGCCGAGTACCCGTTTCAGAATCTATAGGAACATACACACATCGCTTATTATATACGTATATTTGCACCTGTAAAAAACAAAAAAAAACGTATCCCACGAGAACCGTACATTTTCCCGGGATAAAATATAGCCTATTTTCTATTCCAGACTATAATCTATCTCTTTGCCAAATTTCATCCAGATCCGTTCACCCGCTATTGCGTGAAAAAGTAATAAACATCCATTCATACAAACTTTCGCATTTATAATATTAGTAGTATAGATAAATAATGATTTGAGTTATGTCAACTTTCTGGCTATTGAAGAAGGTAAAAAGGTTAAGAGTCTCCTTGTCTGTTATAAATTGAATAGTAATAAAAAAAAATTATATGTTTAATATATGTTTAATCTTACGCATAGACTCTTTTAATATTCGAAATAATGTCTCAATCTTCAAACTCCTGCAATGATAACATACTACAATAATATCACTTCAATGTGGGTTCAAATTTAAATTCTAATCAGTTGTAATACGGTAGGATGTGAATCAAAAAAAAATTGAACGGTATGAGTTACAAACATTTTAGATGACGATAAACTACAAAGGTACAAAGGAGTTAACGCAAACAAAATTATACCTACTCAAAAAGTTGTATAACTCACTAGAAATAAAGTCATGACCTAACACGTAGACACACTAAACCATGCGGTTGTCAATCCCGGTATAATTACACGGTTACGGGCGTAATTGAGACTTGGTACATTGTAGTCGATAGTAGCGCATACATATTCTTATCGGAATAAGCAATCCCTGCATGTTATATAGTTTGGATTGAAATTGCAACCAACATTTGTGGGGTTTAAAAAAAGGTTCTCATATTCTAGGAGTAGACAGTGCTCTCCTCCTTCTTCATGGTTATATTCCAAATATGAAAATGGACTAGCCCATACTAGACAAAAAGAGAACCGATCTAACTTAAACAACAAGTAATTGCCCTGTACTTTAATAGCTTGACTAAGTACGTTTTGGAGGAAAATGTCTAAGTAGTTTTTATAAGTGAATATTTATCATTATACAATGTGTAATTCAGAGATGGGAATGCTGTAATTGCAAAGTAATATTGTTCGCATAAAACGAGTTGGTATAAAAGAAGCCGCGTCCGAATCCAAAACAAATTTCGTATCAGCATTGCGCCGTTACCAATAAATCGTTTCGAAATGCTATTACGACTGCATTAAATTTATTCTCGAAGACGATCGAGACATCCGTAAAAAAACGATAATTGCCAATCTCTTCTTTTTTAGTTGGTTTTATTACATAACACTGTTATAAAACTTTTAATTGCGATTATTATTTTAATGTCATTTCATTTAATTTACTGACTATGTAACGGTTGCTCAGAAAACTTAGTGACACCTCAAATGAAACTGAAATCACTGTAACCATAGTTTCGCAAGACGTGTATCCGACCGATTTAGACGACGCGACGACCGAACGCGCGTTTGTCAGGCCGCGAACCCTAATGACACGCGTGGCCGGTGCGCGCGCGCTCCTCTAACTAACCGACGTCCCAGCTTAGCCCAAAGCGGTGCCATTTACCAAAGCTCTCTCCCGTTAGAGAAGGACGGCGGGCTGACACTTTAAAAAGGATCATGTCGCGAATCGGGGAATAAAAAGTATTCATAACTAGTTGTTACCTGCGACTTCGTTCGCTTATTAGTTATAATAGTAGATAGCATATGTGATTTAAAATTCAACCCTTATGAACTCAATTGCTAAGAGTACTTTCTTAGTGCTCACCACATACCTACACTTTAATAGGAAGCTTTGTGTAAAATTCACCTTCCAGTAGTTTCAGTCGGTTTCCCGTACCATACATTTATATGAATATGAAATATAAATTGTTTATAGGTTGGCAACGTTATATTCCTTCCAGATTATTACCATTTTCTATTCCCATTTTAGCGCGAAATTTAAAAATAGTCTATAGAATATCAAACGGACTGAATTTAAATTCAAATTGTGTAGCTGTGTAGGACGTGTTTGAACTAAACTTCTAGCAGAAATTCACTTACTGCGCTATCTACAATTGAATTCCGAACAGTTCGATCCACTGAGAAATGTTCTAGGATAGATATTTAATCTAATAAATTTTCTAACACATTCGCTGTTTTTTTTTTGCTTTTGACTAAGAATCTTTACGAACGGTATCACGCTCAGACATCGCGCCACCCCAACCTTACACCTCTCAACCTGTCATGAAACTTTCCATACCTACAAAAATCTTAGCCTTTTGTTATACGGGAATAGTTGGGCTCCACGTCCGGGAAACCGACACTTGACCTGCCGACGTATTAGATCTTTTGTGTGAAGGATAAAGGGAAGCGTGACATAACGTATTCGGTCACGCTTAAAAAAAGTAACTAAATAGATTCCTATTATAATCATAAATTTTGTTTCAATGTTTCTGTATTTTGGAGATGTTGTCTATTGTACAAACACACTCAAGAAAGAAGATTTTATCAATGGAGTAGGAATAATATTAACGCATAATGGAGTTAAAGAACTTAACAATACATGTGTTTATTGTATACATGTTGAACACTTCTCCAACTGAAACGATATATTAATATTTATAACGGTATCTTATTTTAGAATCTCAATATTATGATTGTTGTGCTAAAAGAACGATTAATAACAAATTAACATTTATGATATTAAAATATACTAATATTGTTCGAATTCTGTTAATGTCCTTTCTTATTTAATGTTGTGGAAACATTCTTAAGATAATCTTACAGTTATTATTAAATGAACTTGAACTTTGGTATTACGTCTGAACGTTGTTTGTTAAACGTTATTCAAATAAAAAATCAATCACAATCATTTAACTTAATAAGAGTAGACAAAAATATTTATCAATATTCGCTTGTCGCAGAGATATTTCGTTCCCTAATGAACAACATTACACTGCAAATATTAGAAATAAATTTGACTGTACTTAAGAAAAGGAACTAAATACTACGCTACTGGCATTTGGACCTCTGACATTTACATACACTTTTGAAATTCAACCTAAAAACAGAATAAACATATTTCAAAGAATATTTTAGAGAGAAGACTAAAACTATAAAGACATGTTGTACTCATCGCTTGGTTGATTCAATTTAGCATGTTAATAATAAAAATGTGTCCTATATTACTATTTGATAGCTTGCTAATGATAAAATAATAAAAGAAAGTATCAAACTTAGTTCAGTTTTTGAACACTTTGTTTTTTATGGGAGAAGGTGGCAAACGAGGTTGCGGATCACCTGATGTTAAATGACCGCTACCCATAGATATCAACAACAAGCAAATGAGCTGCAGATGCATTGCCGACCTTTAATGGACGTAAAAAGTATGTATCCTTTTCCTATCTATCCCCTTCCCGTCCTATCCTCTTCCCCTTCCCGTCCTATCCTCTTCCCCTTCCCGTCCTATCCTCTTCCCCTTCCCGTCCTATCTTATTAGGAATGGATAGGAAAAGGGGTAGGCCTGAAATTGGGCCTCCGGTACCTCACTCATCGGACGAAATGCTTAACCATACTTCTACTTCACGCCTGTCTTCTGTTAGGTCGTGGTATTTTATCAGTCGAGCCGGCCCATTTGTACAACAGCGCTACCACTGTTTTTACATTATAGTTTATCCATTATGAGCCTTACATACTGTTATAAATAGACTTATGAATTAAACACATAATGTTAAAATATTACAATAATTTCATATTATAATTTAATCAAATATACAACATGATTTAAATTTAATACTTGTAAATATATTAAATGTCGCCAGCAAACAGATATAAAGCAGTAACTAGCACCTTGTATAAATTAAAAACTCGACATAAATCTTGATGATTTTATATTTTTCGGCTCGTGCCAGAGTCGTATATTACAACGGTATGGATTCGCATATGTCAATAATTTAGTGCTTAACCGTATTCAAAGTCATTTTTATACCCCCGAGTATAAATGACGATTGGATTTTGCAAATAACAACATGCTCTGCAACATTCCCTTTGTCAATTACAAGTGAGATTAAATAAATTTATACGTCGAGTTAAACTAACTTTGTGTATTAAGAGTATATCGTTTGATTTTTATTTTTTAACTAGCTGTGCCCCGCGGTTTCACCCGCCCTGCAAATGATATTAACATAATGCATCATCTTACTGCCCTTTCCCCGCGTATCACAGTCGACATAGTATGGCCGTAGCACAGTTAAATTGGTATCACTTTTTTATTTATAAGCCGATTAAGATAAAACAAAACACTAAATGTTAAGTGAAGCTTAACCACAATACATTAGTGAAAACCAAATCTATTAAGCCGTTTCTGAGATTAGCGGTAACAAACGCACAGACTAACAGACAAAAATTCTAATAACCATTGTTCTGGGTTTTATTGCGTTTATGAAGGCCCCTAAAATAGTTTTTCTCAAATATCTTTCATGTACAGACAGCGATCAGTTACATTTTTATTATATGTATATATATTTAAATTGCCCACATTTTTTTATTTATTTAATTTCACGCATATTTTTATTCTTGCATAACGTTTATCCAGCCATAAACTGAGCACATATAAAATATCATTTTAGATTATAAAACTTCAGTCAGAGGTTATATTGGAAGTGCTAAAGAGATGATTTTGAATTCGTTAAAGAATTATACTTATTGTGTTATAGTTAGTTGCTATATATATAATTTGTTTTGTTGAACTCAAACTAAAAATTATACGAGAACGAACGAATTGCACGTATCCTATCCATTTAGTTTTATTATGACAAGATCCGAGCTTAATTTAGAAAAAAACTGTCACATCTGTTTATCCAGAGCATTTTAGTAACATGCGCGACAGATTTATAGTTTTACTATTGATATTTCTTAATACATTTTGATCTTTCATTAGGCTTCATTTTGTTCTGACGTTGTCCTCCTCAAATTATTTTAAGGTTACAATGAGAGACCTGATGATCCATAACAAAAAGAAATTTGATATTGATAAATAATATCATCATTCACGAAAGAATTATCTTAGACATAGGCTTAGAATATGTGAATGGGATTAGCTTATAGCAACAATTACCAAGATGTCAAAGGCTTATTAAAATAAAATTTGTAGATGAGTTATTGCTGTTTAAACTTTACGTTATATATTCCTGTGGATATCTTTGTTTTATATACCGAATAAAAACCAAGTAACATACTGGAACCAAGGGCACTACTGTCAAGGATACCTTATTGAATTTCTAAACTTAACTCCTAATATCCGTATGTTAAAATTCAAACGGTTTGACGAGTTCATAAATCTTGAAATTTGCCAGTAGTTTATGCACGGTACAGGTGAGGTGCGGAAATGCCGTTGCCGGCCGCCTCTATTTTCAGTGTCCGTTTCGCCACGAGCGCCGCCGCCTCCCCACATCAATGAGCGCGTCGCTATCCTCCGCCCTACCACGACGTAAATTTATGTGGCTTTACTATAATTGATACTTCACCGAAAATTTGTTAAGTAGGCTTCAAATAATTTTACTCTTGTTTTGAGTCTTAGGTCTTTTAAACCGATCGGACTAAACAAAGATTTGACGAACATTTAATTTATAGCTATAATAAAAGCTATCATTAAAAAGATTTTTAGCTATATAGTTTTGTTCCTAAGAGCTCCTACTCTTTGAAGTAATTTGTGGAAGAGAGCCATAATTGACATTACGTCTGTTAGAACTTACACAAGCAAAACAAAACACTGTACCGTACTTTATTTTAAACCGCTTCATAGTAAAAGTAAACACATCACAGACAACTTTAAAGGAACAAATTTAGATGACTACAGATTAAATACTAAAATGTAAGTTATATTTTCCGGAAAACATATTTCACGATCTGTTACGCTATACGAATATATGTGTGTCTGCCTTTAGATAGAAACGAACAAAATATATTTTATCTCTTTCAAATACCAAGATTAATTAGGCGCAGTAGAGACACAAATATAAATAGGTGGTCTTATTTTCTTATTTATGACTGTTTTGGTCTTAATGTGCAACTTTTTATGATATATTTGGTTTTTATTGGTTCAGTCGACAGCGAGTTGCGATTGAAGCCCGTCGTGATACAGCGCCTGTAACTGGGTTTATAACTACGATCTGTTTGTACATTACGCTTGAACGTTTTAATGACGGCGTAACAAATGACCGTACGCAGACTTTTCTAATTAAATTGTTCTATAAAATTTAATTGCTAATAAGATGTAGAGTGCAGTTGTGTAAGCAACATTATTGACTCTTAATTCCTATTTTAATTAACAACTAAAAAGCGCCTATTTTACTTCTTTATTGTTTTGTTCTTGTCCAGATAGATGTCTTGTATGCTCTTAGAGGGTTGAGCTAACATTTTTCAATATTCGTCTTGTTGTTCGCCAAAAAATTCAAATAGTAATAAACTAGTAAGTGACTTACAGGTGTTCCTAATTTATACCTAATAACGAGTAACAAATGAACAAGCGTAAACATCGGACATTATTGCGTACAATAAGAATAAAGAAACCAATATTCCTTAAGTTTCCTTCTTCATTTAAGTACATTAGATAACTTATGATGACCGACATCGTTTGTCGAGTTGTCCTGCTATATTCAATAGGAGAAGTATTAGTCTAAGTCAAACAAAACTAATATTTGTTTCCTCCAACTAAATCGGCTCTGTGTTATATTGCAAAAATAAGAGAGTCTTTTAGCGTAAGAAGTTGACGAAATACTAAGTTAACTATTATAGTAACACTACAGAGAAAACTTTATGGACGAGTATTGTTACTTTTTAAACATGACTAATAAGATTAAACTTCAAGAATAAGAATAAGATGCTCCCTTACTTGGGCGTAAAACGTTAAGTGAACATTTTGTAACTGCAAACCGGAAATTACACATTCCAGATAAAATTAATGATTTCACGCAAAGAACCACATTTTTTAACAATAAATAACATATATTCACACGTTTTTTCATTCTATAACATGATTACAGAACCTAGCGTTAAATTTAAAACCTTATATGATAGGTGAAAAGAAGGTAGCGATTGATATATGTAGATACTTAATTGTTATTAATATTTCTAATGAAATTTGCGCTCTCGTCCGTAACCAATTGCAGAGAATATGGATTCCCATTTGGCGCGATCCTGGCACAGCTCCCTCG
The DNA here is from genome assembly GCA_000931545.1 of Papilio glaucus. Taxonomy (NCBI): domain Eukaryota; kingdom Metazoa; phylum Arthropoda; class Insecta; order Lepidoptera; family Papilionidae; genus Papilio; species Papilio glaucus. Next base: position 73,473 of record JWHW01017015.1, on the reverse strand, counting down.
CTACTTCTACATCCATACATTTACGCATACATGCTCGTCGGTTATGGGTACTCCTTATATCGGCCTTCTTTAGTATGTCAGTAATCTGATCGATGTAATTAATATATTATAATATTTCTAACCAACATAACTTTCAGGACCCTTACGAATTTTTTTTTGAAATGACGTCAACGATATTCATATTCATTCATACTAAAACACTAAAAGAACTTCAAATTATTTTACTACGCATAAAAACTCTCAATAAAAAGTAATGACCGTACAGACGAGAAAAAAACGACTGAGTCACACGTCGTCTGGAATCCTGATCCTCTCTTTGAATAGATTATTCATGTTGTCTGAGAGGGCGACCTGTATCACACGATCGATCCGATCTTCCCAGTGAATATACTAGACGTACGATGTGGGAAGTTTGGGACCGATGACTCACAAACTGACTCACCCACCTCTCCTAGCGGCTAAATTAAACGCAAAGTAAATTTAGCAAAACGTACTCTCGCCTATTACTACAACGTTGTGCAACTAACATTAGCAATTGTTCCGAAATAGTGTTTAAGGCGTTACTTGCGTAATTCTAAAATTATAATCTTCGTAATTGTTACAATCACCGATAGCTTAGTGGCTTAGACTAGCAATCTGACAGTTGGAGTTCTAGTCCTAGATATCGTGTACATTTTAGGGACGAATTGAGCGAGTGATTCATCTGAAATAATCACTGCTACATTGTGCTTCTTGCGGATGTCTATGGGTGACGTTCACTTAACGTCGGGTGATTCGCTTGCTCGTTTGCCACCTTATTCCATAAACATAAAATAAATACATGTTAATATCCAAAGAATGTAAGCATGTACGAGATGGTACGTATTAGGGCATTTGCACATGACTTTTGCGCACGCTTTGG
>JWHW01017015.1:58446-72154 GCA_000931545.1 Papilio glaucus | reverse complement strand
TGCGCGTGCTTTGAACGCAATTAGGACGCGTAGCGAACGCAAGACACGTTGTTACTGCATCGCTATACTCACGCAGATAACGCGCAGAGGAGGCGCTCGTCGTCTGCGAGCACAAAAAACTTCGCGTGGATAGGCCCTTAAAATAGTAATTCACAGCGACCTTTGATCACCTAGTCTGTGCACAAATTATTGAAAATAAGCCGTTATTAGCGTAAAACCACCATGGCTGTGCTGGAGTCACTTCGGGGTTAAAGTATGAATCAGACAACAGTTGCGTGTAGACTAATTTTATTGTGTTCTTCATATTTTAGTGTAATATGATTTCTTCTTTCTCTCTCTTTTCATTATAAATTGAGACGTCGAATGAAAAAATATTTTTTCAAACCCGACTGATAGTCCCTTATATTCAAAAAAACAAACTTTTCACTCTTATTATATTAGTACAGTCAATAAACTCACATTTTCTACTCAGTTTACTCGTAACATACCTTAAAGGTAGAGCTTCATGGGATTTGCAAGGGTAGTGACTTGATAGCCGCTTGCTTGCTTACAACTATCATAAATAAAAGGTGCAAGTCACTAATCTTTATTTTTATTAAATTATAACCAGACAAAGTAGTTTTAACAAGTTCATCGTCAATAGAGTGACAGTGGCACAATTCGATCGATCCACTTTACAGACGTTGTTCTTAATTTATTTTTCATTTCATTCAATTTAAGGTTCATGCAGGAGCGAACATAATCGAGTTGCAGCAATCACAAAGCAATAAATCAAAATAATTCGGTGCTGGCAACAATTATTCGGGCTAATGGAGAGGCGGGAACTCGCGCGCTTGAAGGAAACGACTTTAATTAAAATAGAATACGAAAAATTTATGACACGAGGGTGTTTATTTTGATGACTCTGTTATATTATATGTTAAAGTTTGATATAAATATTTTGGAACAGTGTATTTCATTATCATAAAAAACGCGACAATGTACATATAAGTCATGGTATAAAGTAAAAAAGTAACGGTAGAGGTTTCTGGGTTCGATGCCCACCACATGAAAAATATTTAAATTTTTAAAAGACTACAAATATCTGTTTATAAGATTATTTGATTTTTGGTGCACGATAGACACAACTCGAGTGTGAATCATAAAAAATATATCCATAATAGTGGTAGAACATACAATCTCATATTACACAAGAATTGGGGCTGTAACCATTTTGACGAAATTTGTGATGCTATGTATGCTATGTATTGTAATAAAAATAACTTTATTGTTATTAAAAGTTACGCAGTCTTCTTAATCGCTTAATTGTTGGATGTTCGACTTTACTTATAAATTAATTCTGTCCAGACGTCGTCAATTGGCGATAAAATAACAGTTAGTTACGTAAATGACGACCTCACACAAGATGCAACAATCATCTTTACAGTTTTGTGAAACCCAAGACTTGTAACAATCTTAATTGTTGTGTGACGTTTTAGTTTAGTAAGGTGGTTAAAGAAAACAGAGGACAGGTAGTAAAGTTCACAGTTCACTACCGTAGTATCAGATCTATTATGATTTCTTACACGTTCTCGCTAAAAGCAATAATTATCAGACGTGTTATTATATTTAAAGCAATTTTATATAGTTTATATTTAATACTAGGTTTTCGTGTAATAATAAAAATATAGCTTGTGATATTAATATTTATTATAGCATTCATATAAATATTAAAATCAATTTAGTAATTTCAGAGTTTAACGTTCACGACTTAAGAAATCCCTTTCCTCTTTATTTTGCCCGACTAAAGGGAGGGTAATATTTTTCGCTGGTAATGTATGTATTTACGTATACATGGCGTAACATTGTCAAGACGAAGGTCATAAATGGAGGTGGTCACGACGCGACGAAGAAGTAAGTATTATATGTATGTCCTTACCATTGTAACCTCCTGTAGGCGAAACTGCTTGACCAATTTGGAAGAGAAGAGTCATTCGATTCGAATTCTTCCCCAGACTGTCATACAAGCTTATTAGTATTTTAAATTAACTATCGCGTATTAATATAAACAACTTTGCATCCATGACAATAACTTCCCCATATTGTATTCACATCAAATGCATATATAGGATTAGTTTTAAATACAATAAAGGCGGACGTACCGAAAATCGCAACGGCGAATTGTTTGAAGATAAAATTTGATGGCGCTTCAGATTCAAAGCACGGTACAAACGAAACGGTAAGCCAATTAAACGAACGCAAAATGTAATGAACCGTTAATGAGTCGCGCGACGAATACCAACATAATACTGGCGGCGCATACGTGCGGCCATCTCCCGGCAGCGTGGAATTAACTAATGAGTTGCCGAAACACAGAGCATTTGTGCATTGACAAGTCAATTTTTGGCTTCTTCGTGTCCTTTCTGATTGAAAAATGAATTACTAAAGGTTTGATATACGGAGAGCTGGATCTATAGCCACTGGAAGCTTTATCACTGCGTCTGTTTCCGCTACTGATGAATAGTTTCAACATCACTGTATTGTGATTCAAATACATCTCCCATGAGATAAAGTTGTGATGTTCTGGGCATGCCTACGTCACTTAAATTGCGTCCCAGACGATGCAGCGTTCGTGGTGAGATTAAGCGTAACTTATTTGTCAACGTTACGAAAACGGTATAAACACGGTTTTAATATACTGAAATTGATGTAACCCAATGAGCCAGCTAATTAGTACTAAAAACAAAGGATGTGTGGCAAAAGGAAATCTTTTTTTTTAATTATTTTACTTAATATTAACTATTTAATACTTAATATAAAAGGATGAACTAATCTAAAAAAAAAACATTTGCAGTAATTGTGGACTGAGTTCAGAAGTGGAAACAAGAACAACAACAACGACAGCTCCCTTCCCCACTCTCCCACTCCCCGTTATTTGTCCCCGCTCCCCCACCCTCCTTATATTTATCCTCTATCAAATATGGTCAAACCTGACTAAATAAATTTTCACTTCAAAAAATGATTATTTAATTTTCTCGATTCTAAACCCATACATCAGCTGCTTATGCACTCCTGAGATTACGGGTATTCGTAATATCGCCGTTCTAGTCCGACTAAAAGGGTAAAAATAAATTTAAATGAACACACAAAGGAATTTAAAAGTTTCTAACTGTATGTATATTGTTTCTGGTCGTAGAGTAGCGTTGATCTCTGTAACAAACGCCTCCATCCGGAACTTGAGCAGATTGCTTTCAGTTGTACCTACATATAACAACGTCTACATTCGTTGGTAACACAACTCAGTCTATCGAACAAAGCCTGACGACGTTACAAAGCTGTGCTTATGAAAAAAGTTGAGGCTAGAGATATAAAAGAATGTTTGTATTAGGAATAGGACAAAGGACTAAAATTTCCTCGCTGTCGTTTTTTTCCTCGCTTCGATTAATTCACCCTAGCGATTATATAGCGACGTTCAAGTAATTGTAATATTGCAGTAATCTCAAATCTGGAGAATTACATAGTAAAAAAACACAGGCAGGACTGTCGACAAAAGTGAAAACTCAAAGCAGGTAGGAAGGCACGAAAATAGTTCAAAAATAAACATGTAATCAACAAAAATAAACCCTTGTGTCTTAACAATAAAATTCATTTAGCATTGCTGCCGCGTGTCTGACGCATGTTGAGCATTTCCACTTAAAACACTGTATAATATACTAGCGAACCCAGCAAACGTCATAAACGTACCAGTTAGTAGATACGTCCCGCGTTTGCCAACCTTACTGAAGCCAGTGATGGCAATAAAGAGACATATGGCCGAATACTAGAACGTCATTCAAATCTGTACCCATTTGATGGCAATTCAAATTTGAGGAATAACAATTTTTTATGGTATACAGAAACGCTACTCTATAATAAAAAAAAAAACTTGTTGTAAATAGTTTATTCAATATAAACTTAAGAGTACTCGCGACTACCCATAGATTTTTAGGCTACTTAAATCGATTTGACAGTTCTTTTGACGGAAAAATGACTGGCGATAGTACTACATTTGACTAACTATAAAATTTAAGATATGCGTTCGAGAAAACGAATTTCGAGTTTAAGCGTGATCCGACCATTTAAGACGCTATTAAATTTTAAATTGACATTTCAGTATTCGGCCGTAATGTCATTAATAGCATTAGATACTCACGAGGGTTTGTAAAGGTGGAAGGAAGGGCAAGGACACAGAATAACGCAACTCAACTAGATCCAGAAAACAAATTGTACGATTACAATCGTAGAGTGCGTACATTCGAGCTATCCTTAACCAATAGCTGCGCCTAGCGTAGCGCAGTCTGTTAACAATAATTGTGTTACCAGTTGGAATAAATCTAAATGAACGCGGACGACGAGCGACGCTTCTTAATTGACACGTCGGGTTAGTGGACCGAATGTCGCGAAACACGATATCCACCATATGTTCTATACTAATCAACTCGACAATCTGCATAGCATCTCAATGTCCGTAGATTTGATGTTTAACGAGCTATAAAATGTCATTGACGATGAATTACGAGACCAATTCAATTTGTCCTAGACCTAGAATATGACGACGATCTTCGTATTCTAAGGGTGGACGCAATTTAGCACACAATAGATAACTCAAGGGCCATTGATCTACCGCATGACTCTGCAGATTTAAGTAATAGATTTTTGTTATAATTAAAAATCTGTTAGTAACAGATATTTACAAGATTTTTAATTCTAGGTCATGATGTGTACTCATTACAAGAAATAACCTTTTCCTTTTTATAATTTTAGTACAGATAAGCATCAAAAAGGATTTAATAAAACCATACGTGTAATAAGAAAACACCGTTTGTAAAAAAAACATTGTCCACTTTGTTCATTCTATTCATGCTATGCACAAAGGAAAAAACGAAAAAAAAATGAATGTGTACGTTCATTTCGCTCGCGGTAATACAAGAATAACAGCGGGATTTTCGCTGGAACCCTTCATAAACGGTTTGGGGAAAGACAGCGTTTTTCATAACGCATCGGATCCGTGCATTAAGCATTCGCGATCCGTTAGAGCGCAAAAGCCAGCAAAACCAATTTTCAGGGAGCTCCAGCGATAGTCGCGAGTAAAGAGGCTTTATTTGTTTCAGCAACTGTGCTGAATATCGTATCCAGTTAACGATGAATTCGGCAGAATTTAATTGGTCTATTGTTTGCATTGAAGGTACTGCACCTCATGGAATAAATTTAAACGTCTATAACTGCCATTTTTAATAAAAGTTTTGGTACCCATTTTATTTACATTTTACACTAATCAACGTCTCTATTCTTTATTGATACATATAGATTAAGCAGGAATATTTTAGAATGAATTATTGTGGTATAGAGTACAATACTATCATGATAATGATATTAAAAGTAGTGGAACAGCAATGTAAATGGAAACTTATACATAATTACTAAAAATGAAAGGTGTAATAACACCTCTCAGATATATTCAGTGATTTAGGTTAAGGTGATATTCATTATGGAATTCTTCGGGCGATGTCGGTTAAATTGCCCTAAGAATTACAAAATTTAAGTGGCAATGGGCCGGACACATTGCTCGCTGAACGGATACAGGTCGTCGCAGCGTAGGTAGTCCTTCCACTCGAAGGACTGATGATCTGGTCACAGTTGCTGGAGCCCACTGTATCTTTCTAATCTTTGTAACGATCAATTGGGGAGGCCTTCGTCCAGTAGTGGACGAATATCGGCTGAAAGGACGACAACGAATTTTGAAATTAAAAAATTACCTTAGAGCTTGCTTATATGGATAAATTAATACTCAGCCTTACGGCTAACAATTTTTGTCAAACATTTAGAAGATACAAAACATGAGATATTTTAATTTCAGATAAAAAAGAAATAAACACGGACCATAAACCCTATATCAGTCTAAAGAACCCAAATTAAAAATGAATCCACGTCAATGCACCGCATATTATAACGTCCGTCCCCAACATTCCGATACAGTGTTCAGTCCCGCACGAGACCACCTGTCCGCAGTGCGAACATGTCGTATGCAATTTATTCGGTCCCGCATGACAGGCACAGTGACGTCACATGATTTTTGCGCCCATCAAACAAGCGGTCCTGATGCATACTTAATGGATGTTTGAACGAACGGGAACGGGTAAATGAAGCTAGATTTATTCTGTTTTTATATTTGAGTATGTTGATTGTTTCGGTTTGGATATTTTTGTTTCATTCTTCAGAAAATTTGCCGATACTATAAAAAATGCTTGCTAAGTACAACAATCTCACTATGGTTCGAGTTTTGTTTTAGATGACGTTTTTTGATGAAAATTACTTTAGCCGAGTTAGACGATATTTGGTAAGAAAAACTTATAGGTTCCCGTGAAAACATGCTCAACATGATTATTTGAATTTGGAACAGTTTCGACTTTTTTTCCATTTTTTTTTTATATAAGAGAAGGAAAACGAGCGGTTGAACTGCAGATGCGTTGCCAGCCTTTGAGAAAAAGATGGCGCGCTTCTTGAAGGACCCTAAGTCGTACAAGTTTGAAAATACCGAAGAGGATAGACCGTTCCACTGCGCGGCTGTGCGTGGCAGGAAATTTGCGAGAACCGCACTGTTGACGAGTGCCAGCCAGCCAGGTGGTGTGGATGGTACCTGGCAGTCTGTCTGTTCTTGTCTTCAATCTTGAATTTTACTGTTCAGTAAGGATTTTTTTTTTGATTATTTATTTATTTTTGAACTATTGTCGCGCCTTTCTACCTATTTTTAGTTTTCACATCTGTTGGCATTCTTATTACTGCCTGTGTTTTATTTTTTAAATATGGCGACAGATATGACAATGGAGTGTTGTTTTTGTTGTTGCTTACGCACTACTATTTAGGAACTGGCTGCTGTTTTTGAATATTTTCAAACCGTTTGCCATAAAAATCTTTTAAAATAATATTTCAGTTAAAGCCAATGTTAATGTTCATTTAATTACACATTAAATCATGCAAAAGTAACATCTTGCTAAATACTGAAAATAGCCACTAAAAGTTAAATAATTAATATTTTTAATTAAATACTACGAGAACACGATGTTCAAGAATTTATTTATTTTTATTTGAAGTTTTTAAGAACTATATATAGAATACATTTTTCATAATTTATAAGTATTTAGCTACTTGCTGAAACTTAAGTTCGGGAAGTAAAATATTGCCATGTACATAACTTTTCCAATCTCCTGCAGACAAGCAAAAATTGGGCATTTTATTACATATATTAAACTTAAACATATTTAAACGAGGATTATCTTTTAAATAGTACTACATATACCACATAATGCCGAATAAGCTTCTGCAATTTGCCCAGATTTTATGCCACTTAATGCTACAGATTACACGCGCAAATTAAACGTCATATTGTCGGCGTTTAATCACGGTGTTTGTGTTACTAAATCAAATAAAAAACTTTAATTAAAAAACAACAATGTGTTGTAAGCCCAAAAGATGGCGCTCTATTAACTTTTAATTGAACTATATAAAGTAAAGTAATGCAATGAATGTAAATAACACCCTTTGTACAACCCTTTGTAAACAATGTAAGTAACACCCTTTTATAGACCTTGTATAACTTGAAAATATAATATGTGTAAAGTAATTATTTCTTCTTACCATTGACGTGGGTACATCGGAATGCATAATAGTGGCAATTATGTAAATGTAAAGGCCGTACAGTATTTTAGATTAACATCTATGTAGTTTGAGGCAACTTTGTAACTTTTCATGTAAAATTTTAACGTAGTTATGTTCAGTTTATTTTTTTTGTTTCGAGATTTTTTTACACTAATTGAAAGATTGTACCAAATTTTTAAAATTTATTTTATGTTGTCTATATTAGCTTTGCGTACATACAAATACATATGAATAAAAAATGTTACTAAAAAAACAAATTGGCAGTCAAGTGAGAACATGGGAAATAGTCAATGGACGAACACATTTGCATTCAAAAGCGTGATCGCAGGCGAACAAATTCAAAACAATTGAGTCTACACCTCTATCCAGACGTTATAAACCTTGTACATTAGTCATATCTGTTGTAAATGTATATTTTATAATAATAACAAGAAAAATCATCATTTTAAGAGATTACTTACGAGAGAAAAATATTATTTTGAAGTAGTATATAGTCATAAAAATAAATTGTAATATTAGGATTTTGCGTATACAATAAAAACTAATAAAGTCTTCAATCACAGACCGTCCTATAAGAAAACTGTTCAGAGAAACTGTGAGCAAAAAAGGTTCCTTATACCTGCTCTCAAAGAATGAACGGCTCTGATCTTTAATCAGAAAATTTCCAAGCCTTTGGTGGCTTTAATGGTTTGCGTCTGCTGTAAATATTGTTATGCTTTGCTGAACCGTGTTAGTATTTCAATCATGATGGTGTTAACACTTCTCTAGACCTGAATGCTAATGTGCATGGGACAACAATGCAAGGCTAAATTGTAGATAAGGCATCCTAGGGTTGAGATCTGTTTCCGTTTCGTCTGAATTTTATTTACACGCAGATATATAAAATAAAAACTATTTGTAGACATGACTGTTGTATAATGATGAGGTAGTTAGTGTTTTATTGGGTGTTATTTTATTATATCGGTGGTTACTTTACTAGGTAGTGTTATGGTCAAAATGGCACCAGTAACTGAGTCTTAAGACTCAAGATCATAAGCGCTCTTAGATATTGAGTTTTAAAGCTTGAGTTTTTAATTAATGCTAAGAGTATCTTCTTATCACTAAGGATTATAAAAAAAATACTCGTAAGATATTTAAATGTTCGCGTTAGTCCGCTTTTTATTTCTCTTTTCCAATTTGAAGCCAATTGAGTTTGGCCATTTACGCATAGTAAATACATATATTCTACCGATTCGGATAAAAAGCATGATTGGTCGTAGACCAAGTAATATTAAATAATATTTCACAAGACATCATAATATAAGGCACCATTTAGTTAATAATTTACTCGGTCTTCGATCGAACCCACGTAGGATCAGCACGTCTTACGTTGCCTTTACACCCCAATACTGTCACTAACAGATTGTTCTAGGGGGAACGCCTCCTCTTCCTGCATCCCCTAACTACTTCCTTTGTATAATTAGGCGGCTAATAAGTCCCTCTGAAATATTCAGCGGGCCGAGAGGGATGCCGCCATTTTTGGAGGACCCCGTCAATAGTGATTACACGACCCTCTGTCAGATATCCGATGAGAATGGTTGACTGGAATTAATACTATCGATGTCTGCTGTGTTGTAATTATGTTTCGCACGTAAAAACGATTTTTGCTCGTTAAATTATAGTTAAAATGATATTTTAATGATAAAACGTGGCAAAGAGGTTTGTCCCAGATTTATGATCGTCGTAATAAAAATGCGACACTCGGAACCAATTACCACTTCTATTATAAAATTCAAGCCTAGTAATTCATTTTTCTCTACACTGGAAGTTACTATTCTAATGCTAGTGTGTGTATTATCCAGGAATATGTTTAAAACCTATATTTTTGTACTGGTAAACTGCGTAGTAAAATGTTGTTTTAAGTTACGAAACTTATTCTATTTCGAAATTGCTAGGTCTATAGAGTAACATTTTTCACAAGTAATAAAAGTAGACAGTGTTTTATTCTTCTGGGAATACTTCGCGGGCAGTAAATCTCAATTCACATTCAATTTGTTTATTGCACTTTGTGTAAACGATTTTGTGCATTATAAAACAAAGACAAATATCTGGCGATACTCAAGGGGGTGCATCACTAATGCACTTTCTGCAAATGTAAACAATAACAGAATCAAAATGGGGAAGAGTGATAAATATTATTTCTTTTTCTACTTCTCTTTGTGTACAGAGGTCCTTATGAGAACAAGATAAACACAAAAACTTGCCAATTTTATCATAAAAATACGACAAATCGACAGACGGAGAAATACTCTAGGCAAGTAAGTTTTGATCGGATTAATAGCATACCAAAAAGACAATTTTAAGCGGTCCTGTTATTCAAGGTGTGTGCAACATAGTAGATACATATATCTATATATATTCATATGAAGAAAAATATAAATGGTGTTTTCCCTGCTGCGTTGATATTTGTAATCACGTCAATAAACACAATAGAAATTTGTAATAAAAACAATGGAACTAAAAAGTGTCTTTTCTCCGACTATGTCTGGCGTAAATGAGTAGGAGTAAGATTCAAATTCTTTCGTTACCTCTGAGGGTCGAATCCATAAGTAAAAATGTGGAAAATATATTTTTCAATTTGTATTGAATTTGAATAAATTGAAAAGTTGAACCGCAAGCTAACATACATAGTTTACAACCAAAGCCATATCGTTATGCCATAAAGTTGAATCTAACGTGTTTAATACAACTACATATCTTTAAAAAAACAATAGAAAGTGTTAATTTAGTATTAAGTCATAAATCAAATCAATTCAAAGAACACCTCTTTGAATTTGAATCATATACACGTATTTATGTTTCGTTACCTAGGTACAGATTATATATCATATTTCCATAAAAATATCTTTAAAAAAAAAGATTTTCAAACAATTTGGCGTCGAATAAACTTAGCTTTCCCCCAAGGCCATCATACCAATTAACTCGAAAATAACCCCTAATCTGCATAAAACACCCTATTAACCTACTAGCTGAACAGATATGGCAACAATATCTACCTGAGCACGTTGGCTCATGACAGGCGTCACATACACGAGGGTACAATTGCTCATGCATATTCAAAGTTACCCGGGGCGCCGCCGGTCTGGTAGGGCCCTAATGAAGCTTTTGCCGGCCCATGGGGCCATGTTTAGAGAAGAGATTGAAATCTCCAGCGTGGAAAATAGGTAAATATTTGCTTAAATATCAGTTTTATTCATGTAAAAATAAGTCATTTTATGTTACAAGTATTATTTTTAACGTTAATAAGATAACTTATGTTAATTTTATAATCATTATAATATTCCTAAGAGTAATTGTGCTTTAAAGGAAACAAAATAATATTTGGTTTCTTAAGATACTTGTTGTCAATTTCTGAAAAGTGTCTTAAATGGCAACGCCATAATATCCTCAATTCGATTATGAGCGAAATATCCGCATGGGTAAACTAGTTACATTAAAACAATAACACACAAAAGTAAGTAACAAAAATAAATATCTTAAAGCTTTTCTTTAAGCAGCCACCGAAATTCATTAGCAATGTTAGAAATTAGATACACCATTACGCTTATATAAAAGGCTATAAGCATCCTAATCTCGGCTCGTTTTTCCGTATCACGCGGCACAAGGAAAAGTAGCGAGGGCGACGATGCGGCTAATACTCGCTAAATTATTGTGACCGAAATGTCGGAAAGAATATTGTAACGTCTGTTGTAGGGATGGATATAAGATTACGTCACGCCCGTCATTATTTCCTTTTGTATTTATTCGCATTAAGATATTTTTGAGTGGGTTGATTTGTCAACAATACCAAGGAGATCCAAGCAACAATTGATTCGCTTTTTATAGAAGAAGTTGACAAACGAGCCACCGTTTCACCCGATACCAAGTGATCGCCACCCATAGGCATCTGCAACAAGATAACGAGTAGCAGTAGCGTTGTCTACCTTTAATAGATAAAAGAGGAATAAACAGTGGTAGAGCCTGCAACAACAACATCTGTTGCACGAATGGGCCGGCTCGACCGATGAAATACCACGGCCTCACAGAAGACAGGCGTATCGCGTGAGATGCCGGAGGCCTAATTCTAGTAATTTCTCTTTCCTTATAAGCAAAGAATGGGAAGGGGAAGAGGACTTGACGATCGCAGACTGTGAAGTCTGACAAATTAGGTATATACTGGGTTGTCGAATGGGATAAAAGAAGCTTTAATACTTTGTATCATTTAGTTATTGTAAGCAAGTTTACTTGTTAAAAAACATTCTTGCAAACGTATTGTCCTAGTAAATAATGAACTGAACTTAGAACAACTTAAGTCGACTGAGTTCACTATACAAAATCATATGTTTTGCATACGTAAGAATCAATTTAGAAGAAAAAGTCCTACCGGTCTTTAGCAAGTAAATCTTAACGGAAATGAAAGATAAAATAATATTATAAAAGTATAAGAAACACAAGTAGCTATATGTTTAAATGAAACTCGACTCACTAAGCATTTCCTTTTACGCTCGATTATAAATTCCCGTAGACACCTTAGGGCGCGTATAAATTGAAATTTTCATTTTACCTTTTTAAAAACATCCACCTTTCACCCCAGTTGCCCTCCTTGGATTTGCATGTACAATTTCTAACTTACGACGTTGTTTCGTTCACAGTTTTGAAGTTTATGTGCGGTCGGAGGAAGTACAAGTAAACTTTTTACTTAACAACGATAACTTGATTCAGAGTTTTTACAATTTTAATATATGAATAAAACAAACGAGAAATATGGTTAACATGGTGGAGATAGCACACCTGATCATTAAAAGAGGTAGTAAGATCTATTCCGTCTTTTGCCTATTGTCGTAAATTACTTCCTATTAAAATGATTTGAACAATATTGTAATCATTTTTAGTGTAAAATAAATATATAAATACTAGCAGTTACCCGCGGCTTCGCACGCACTCCTTTGTTATTTTCCACATCTTCGTGAATCTAAACCATCCTCGAATCCCCTTGAACTCACACAAAAAATTTCATCAAAATCGGTTCAGCCGTCTAGGAGGAGTTCTGTGACATACACACGCACACAAGAAATATATATATGTAATCTTTATAAGATTACTACAACATTAATAACAAGTCTATGATATAATTAAGTACTTGATTTTCGTGTTAGAATGGTACGATAAATGTTTAGACAGTAATCTTAGGTGATATTTGTTATTCGTACGTATTTAATTGTTATAATTCTAATTGTATTTAAGTCTTGGATAGATTAAAATACAATTAGAATTATATATTCAGGAAGTGTGTGCACAAATGATGTTTTTAAAAAATAAAATATTACATCACCTCGATAGTAGTTTTTCCTGAAGCCTGCCATTTCATAAGGTGTTCACCCTTGAGCGACCAGCCGGGGGCGTAGCTGATTAGCCCCCCGTTCCCCGCAGCCGCCGCGGGCCCCGTCACCCGAGCAGCCGCGTCCCCCGTCGCCTCAGCCTTCGACTTCTTGGGGCTCGTCTGAAGCCTAAAAAAGCTTCGGCCATGAATCTTGCAACTTTTCGACGGGGAAAAGAAAAATGAGCTTTTCTTCGGTGATTTTTCTTGCTCGTCGCTCGATTTAGAAACGCCAGGTTCTTCTGGTCCAATGTCCTGAATATCAATTGGATTTTCAATTGCGCCACTGCCGCTCGCCTTCGGTCCGGAGTTTTCGTCCGCAACAAATAGTAGAGTCCGTTGTACGAACGGGGTTGCCTTATTATAAAATTCATACGGCTCGGGCACTTTAAAACTGGCCGGTATTGTGGTGCGATGAGGTTTTGAAAATCTTCGCTCCATGTATTTTCTTGCCATGACATTACGTTATACAATTTCAAACTACTCCACTTATCAGGAATTCCATTATCACTTCACTATTTGTTACTGTTATTGGTATATGATTTAAAATGATAGATAAAGAGTAGAGTTGTATTTTAAACATAAATTTATGATACTTAGGCTGGGTTGCACCATCTTACTTTAACAATAACAAACAAC
>JWHW01017015.1:26669-42173 GCA_000931545.1 Papilio glaucus | reverse complement strand
TTTTCTCTTCTTCTATAGACATAAAAGACAAACAATTAACGAACAGCCAAAACGAGCCGAGCACTAAATTCATATCTAAAAGTGAGGAGATGAAAAAATTAGACACTACACGTACGAAGCCGGGGCGGGTCGCTGGTATTCTATATCAGCAATCTTTTGATCTATCTTTTTCCAAAGCGAAAAGGCAATTTTCTTTAAATATTTTCACATTTGAAAATCGTTTCTAACGACATCCGACTCAACAAAACACAGTAAAGGTATTAAAAGGCACGGCTTGACTGATTGAGCCATTTTTAGAACGTCGCAAAGGAAGGGCGGGCGGCAGCCGTTCTCGGAATAGCCCGATCATACTAATTATCACTCCTGTCATCCGTCAGGCGTCTGCGATCTAGATAAATTGGATGGTGATTTATATAAAATACTAGGTCTAATTTTCGAAATTGTTATTTTAATGCGTCCTTTGATATTTTTCATTACAGTTATTGAAAATTAAACCGTGTTGTTTGATGCTTAGATCAGATTTTACATCGGTAAATTATAAGGGCTTAAATTAGTAAAGCGACTGGAATATCTTGTTCGACCATATAATTACATTAACTGTGATAAATGAAACCGAAGATGAAATTGTTTATTTGGGAATGAATTTGGAAATACAGAGTGCATCATAATTCTTAATTGTTGCTTAATGCAATAAACGATAACTAAAACAACAAATTTTGAATTGAACTTGTATTTATTGTAAAGCAAACATACTACCTTCGAAATATAGGTGATATATGTCAAAAAAAAATTGTCAAAACATGAAACATTAAGATAACCTGTCGGTTGCCATGACTATGTTAATGATTAACAATATCTTGTTAATGAAAGTTTAGTATAACTACCTCGGCGAAGATTTGATTTTCGTAGTAAGTAAGTAGTATAAGATTTTTAGTACCCCATGGCATTTTCAGTAGCATTGAAAATGTGTTAAGAACCCCCTAAAGACCGGTTAAGTTGGTAAAGAATTAAATGGTAACAAACAAACAAACTCATATTCGCATTTATAATATTAGTTAGAATAGATTTTAATTAGAGACTCGCTCCGGTTTTACACGGGTAGCAGAGAAAATGCGATTACATTTTCTGTTAGTGGAGCAGAAAATGTAATCGGATCTGCTGTGATATATTACACAAAAATGTAGCAGAAATGTCATTGGCGGGTGAAAGGCGAAGACTCAAAAACGTCCTAATTGGGCCGTTTTTTCTTTAAGTCACGTGACACAGGGCGAGTGTCAAACACTAGATGTCCTCTTCTTTCTTATTATTTTAATTACGTTCCTAATCATTTTTATCTAGACGAATTATAAATTACACCAATGTACCGTGCCAATTTTGGTGCTAAAAGCCAAGCCACATTTAATTTTTATATAAGATTTTATTGCGGCAAGTACATGGCTCAGAGGCCAGATAGCCGATGATGCCAAAGGGTTCTGTAGTAGCCGCCATATCAGTACAACGCAGCGAAGGTAGGCCTCCTGCGTGTTGGGCCGATGACCTGGTTAAGGTCGCGGAAGTTAGACAGCAAGGGATCGATGTTTCGTCCAGCAATGATAGCAATGATGATCTTACTCTTACTCTTGCATAGGTCATGATTCGATGGATAAAAAATGTATACGTACAAACAGACACGCACACATGTACATATATTGTCACCCCATTAAACCATAAAACAACTGTACGTCGCGCGGTAAGCTATAATTCAAACGGAAAGAAAATAATTTACAACTACTAATCTCGAACAACCAAAATAAACCGAGGCAGGATATGAACAGTTTACTGTCCTTTATATGAGCCGTAAACTTTAAGTAAACTGAGATAATTGTGGAAGATTAATGACGTTTGGTTCAGTTAAAGTTTTATGGTAGCATAGAAAAATATCTGCCATAATAGATACATTAACATCTTCATTTATTTAGAAGTGTCTCGTCATGATTGAACTAAAGAATAGTGGTAGGGGGCATCATTAGCTACCTAGTAAATTTTATTGTCCTAACATCTATACAGTTATGACTTCTTTAAAGATTCTTTACACATACTATTTTTTTATTTAAAGGAATTATATATCATGTGTCTTTCAAATTAAATAATTATTTGGGCTTATTTGTCGCCAACATAAAAATTATGAGCAGAAAATTACACTAATATTTTTTGAAGGTTGTACAAAAATGTTTCATGACAACCATATGTTACATTTAAAAGGTAAAATTGTGACTATAAAACCAATAATTAGAGTAAGTCATTTTTAAAAAGAAATCTATTCGATAGAATTGAAATTGGTAGTAGTATCCAAGTTAAAAAAATATCTGCTCGCTCATTCCATCACAAATACACTTCTTTATTTTGTTACGACTTTTGTAAGTCCTAAAACTAATGGTTAAGTTAAGTTAAGTCTAAAGTTTTAGTGCAATAAAGACTTCATTCGTGTTCGTACAGCTCGTAGAAAGTTGGACTTTAAGCTTGACTTTACATAGATGATAATATTAAGTAAAAAAAAGTAAATATTGTCTATACAATATTACTATTAATATATATGGAAAAGGAAACCTTAAAAGATTTGTCTTTTGTGTTTTAACTATTAGTATTTTACGTAATGTAATTGATAACAATAGAAATTTAAAGATAAATGTAATTTAATCTACATATTATCCTCTAGTCGATAATTGGAATCCCAACAGGATGTTTTAATGAGCTTCCGTTCACGACCTAATATGTGTATATCACGTACAGTAATAGACCTACCGGCATTTACTAAATTTAATGAACATAAGCATACAGCGGATTATTGAAATTATTATAATTAATAATATTATGTACTCTATATAGAATGAATAAGCGTATCTATGGACGAGTATAATTACTATTGTAAGAAATACCTTTCGTTATCAAATAATTGAGCTCAATAATGTACTCTCCTGTATCATGAATATTGACTACTTCACGCTTCATTCGTATTTTATCCATAATCTAAACAATAATCAATTCCATCACCTACACTCCCGTTCTTAGCGAAGGAAATATCTCTTGCAAATAAAAGCACCATACTAAATCAAATCGTCGCGTAGATTAAGCTGTATCGTATCGTGATGCAGTCTCACGTCACGTCACGACACGTCGATACGGTCACAATACTATCTAGGTATCAGATATGCATTACCGTCAAAATACATGTATCGAATAGTCAAGGTATCAGATAATCATTCCAGTGCTGCTCCGGCTGTATCGGATACGTAATCGCAACATCAATTAATCAATGAATCGCTGTATCGGGTGATCCATGGTTCAAATATGGACCCATTCTTTATTGTCCGCTTACTTAAAAATACCTTACTCAAATTTCCGGGAGTTGATCCTGGTTACCAGATAACCATAACTAGTTTAAATGGAGTTAAATCTCAAGATAAAAAAGCTTATTCCGAGATGTAGTAAGAAAAAAAACTAATAATAAAACCATGTTGAAAGTGTTTCACGGAAGCGGGTGACGCTTCAAGGGTGGCGTTCAATAATGCATTCAGTTTGCTTTGCGTATTTGCGGAGCCGCCGCGAGAGGGAGCCACCAGTTCATACTTTATTAAACATAGAAGATATATTCACGACGTGCGATCGGCCACGAGCCCGGAATTTTTACCTAACTCTCGACTGATACGCGATCCCAAACTTCCGGTGGATCTTTACACACGCGGTGGTATAGACGTCTCGATTTTAAGAAAAGCCGGTTTAAGAAAATGTGCCCGCTGTATACCATACAGTAGAATGGTTTTAATGAAAGATTTAAATGTAAGTAACACGTAAAATCTTGCTTACTTATTCAATCCGAATGAAAACTTGTAATAGAAGACTAAGCAACTGATTAACTAAGAGTGGCGCAGTGACCCAAAGTGGGCCTTGGCCTCCCAGAATAAGTCTCCACTTTTCTTGATCCTGCGCCATCGCCCGCCAGTTTTCAACCTGAAGCTCAAGCAAATACTTCTCAGCTTCATATTCCCAGCGATACCTGGGACCTCCGACAGGTCCGATAGATACCAAAACCGAAAAACGTGAACATGAATAATGCCTCTTAATAAACAGGTATTCAAGAATCATTTGATTGGCTTGCTTCTAGCACATTTGGTGTAAAAACCGTAAATTAGAGCCTACGTTAGAACGTACGTAGGCTCTTGAACTGCAAGACTCCCAGATAAGTGTCATGAGCGATCATCGGTTCAATTCCATCAAGCACCAAAATGTTATTTATTATATGAAATACTATATACAATCAAGGTGTACTGAGAGTTAATATAATTTGGTTAGAGGTTGTTATTTATCTGTTCATATGTTTTCTTTTTCGCATCATTTGCTATCGCTTCTGAAGTTTAAGGCGTTTATTACCTTAATGTTGATAATCATTTTAATCACGGCCATTTTAAATGTGTTAAGAGTACTTTTACATACGTAATAATGTTGCAATTTCGTAACTCAAGAGGAAAAATAGGTGTTTTTCAAGAAAATTTACGCTAATGAGTGAGAGGGGATCCTGGAGTGCTCAAACACTTGTCGTAAGCTCGACGAGCCCGGGCCTCTTCAATGAGGACCCTCCAAGTAAACGGGTAACGTTTAATACATGTTATATACATTTGTGCCACTTATGGGATATGGTTTGTAACAATTTCATTGAAATTTATTAAATTATAAAATGAAATGTATTATAACCTAAATATATAATAGAGAAACCTAATTGACTTATAGACGGCTAGCAAGCCACTGGACCTAGGATAGTGACATTTTACAGTGATTCCTTCTATGATACAGAAGAGTAAAAGAAATAAATTTCGGATATTCAACCACTACAGGAAGAAAAAGGTACTAATTTAGGTATGGAAAATAAAACCAATAACTTCAATTAAAACTGTTTAATTTTGTTCCATTCTTTTTTTCCATTTCTATTATTATTATTCCAAAATTTACCTGGCTATGTCGGTTTTAAACATGAATGTAAAAAAGTTACAGAAAAAAAATAACTTTAACGTTATAATAAAATTTTAAAATCCATGTTGTGTTTTATAAAGATAATATTTACGATGTCGACGTTGTCTTTTTGAACTGTCGTAAGATATTCGATACACGATGCATTCGCTAAAGCAACATCTCTCAGGCGCCCGCGGCTGTTGGCGCAGCGCTCTCGTCCGCCGACGCTAACCTAATTACTGTCGCCAAGTTACTGGTGGCTTAGAGACATGAAATATTTATTAAACGGTTTTTAAGTAAATATTTTATGTATTAAAATACTTTTTTTTAACTTAGATCGTATATAACTAAGAGACATAAAGTACTGGACATACTGTATATGTAGATGTACAGAGTATAGGTATTGTCTAAGAATACTAACTTATTTTAGGCCAAGTTAGAAAATCCTTTTATTAAAAAAAATGTCATGTATAAAATCGCACTTAATTTAATATATCACTATATTATAGGACTCATTTTTCGACTTCATAAGTATGAAAAATTGTTAGACCAAAGATCGAAGTCACTTTTTAATAGTGCATAAAAATGCTACAAGATTACATGATAAAAAAGTTTGAGTTTAAAAAAGTGCAGTACTATATATTTTATTGTCTATGGTACCACGTCTGTTTCCGGCAAATCTTGGACCCTCAACAGAGTATTTCGTAAATGAACGAGGGTGCAATCACTCTGTGCGATCCTATACATACAAATGTATACAACACGACTATTGCAAATTTGCAGAATTTTAAGTACCGTACAATAGAAGACATTCAATGGTTTTTTCCTTACCACGCCAATCTCCTCCATTTTCTAATATAAAGCTATCTTTTCTAGTTGTTTGGGATATTTCTATTTAAATTAACGTAAATTCTGAGTCTTGAGACAAAAGCACACAGACTCCGTTGGCTTGGCCACCCGGAAAGAATGGATGGACAAAGGCGGGGCGCGACCTCGAATTAATCTCACTCGCTTTAAAGACGGACCACCGACAGGTCCGAAACTTGTCAATACCAAAACTGAAAAAGGTGAACGTGAGTGAGAGCCATTTAATAATCCGTTTATACGTATTTAATAATGTCTCAGGAAAGCTTTTATAAATTTGATTCTTGAATACTTTTGTGTCGAAATTAAAACCCTATTAAGTTATTGGCAACCCCGCTTGTATTCGAAATTAAACCTAATAAATTTAAATTTAAAAAAAAAAAGTATACTATGTTAACATACTTACGCTGGGTACACACGTCATTACCGCTATTTTTTTGCTGTATACGCCTTACCGAATAAATAGTGGCATATACATTTTACATATAAAGTTCATGCTACGTTAATACTGCAAAAAACCGAACTCGAACTAACCTAACGAACTTACTTTAAAATCGAACACCACATATTATGTTGCAGGACAACGCCGTGTGCATCCAGCCTTAAATTACACGTCCTTTTATGTTGTCGTCATGTTATCATTAAACAAATTAATGTAATATATTGTATCGTGTATGCAATTTAAATAGGTCTGCAAGTGTCAAATTATTTGCGTATTCCGAGCATGCCGTGTATGTAATCAGGGAGTAGATTCTCACCGGTCGCCCGCATCGGATGTGATCCGTTTGCCGATGGCGAATTAAAATTACAAATCTAGACATCACTGCATTCTGACACTCACTACTGGGACCCCAACATGTATTGTTTATGGCTATGGATGCATTATCACGTAGCTAATGCGCTTTCGGCAGCGGCCTAGATCGTTACAATTGCACACCTGATTGCAAATTTGATTTTAATAACTGTTTTTATAATGGGTCATGCGATAAAGGAATCCCATTTGATCGTACATGGCTCTGAGATTCGTTTATTTAACTCGATGTAAGTACAAATTATTGAATAAGTCCATGGTTTGATTCCAAACTTAGGCAAAATATGCGTTGACCTATATTTTTGTAAAATTTCTTGTATTACTTGTCTACAAAAAATCCTTTTATGTTTGTTAATGTAAGTTAATTTTTAAAATTTACTTACACTAATAAACTTTTTTTAATAAACTTGACAAATAAAGATTTTAATGCAAAAAGATAAAAAAAACATACTAAATCAGACGTAAATCGAAACATCGTGGAAAAATAATTCAATGTCTCATATACTTAACTAAAGTTTCTACGAAGTAAAATTTCACGGAATTGTTTATCAATTATTTAACTATAAAAAAACAAAAACAAAACAGATAAAATAGTTTTAATGCAGTTTAATAAAGACTCAAACAGTAAACAATGCACTTCCTATAGTTATGTATCAAAATATTTTAGCAGTTCACAAATTCGCTTCATTCGTTCAATAACACGGCTGCCAGTACACCGCCATCCGCCATCCGCCATCCGATACTATTAGGGCTCGATGCTAAACGAGGCGATACCGCACATTGTTGGCCCTTATCATAGCATCGCATAATTAACTTGTCACAGCAAATAACACCGCGTGGATATTTACAATACCACCATAACCTTTGCAGATGTATGCTATTTTATTACATATCTTTTATGTTACCGTGGGTTTCCACTGGCGTAAAATCGTTTCGCAATACAAGCTTTCTCTTTACCTTTTCTTCTGAAAAAAACTGTGATGACAAAATGTTTTATGTGAATATTTTCGACAGTGCAAACCCAAGGTTACTTGCAAGTTGTGACCGACCTCTGTTTTAGTTTTTAAATTTTAATATGTAATACACGAGCAACCTGATTAAAACATGTCACCGCACAAATTACAGAAAAAAAATCTGTTTCGACACGATTACCTTTCTTGTACAATCAATATTTTAGTCAAGCTCATATTTTTCACTTAATAATAATAATCAGCCTTTTTTACTACGTTTTCCCAATGCAGAGACACAGTACTCCTCTCCGAGAGAGGGAAGGGGCTGTAATCCACCACGATGTCCCAATGCGTGTTGGTATATGTCACATGTGTTCGAATTTGGTGGTTCTAACATATTTTACAGTGGTAGAGCCCGCAATAACAACATCTGTCGCACGAAATTCGTCTGATTAGTAAGGTACCGGAGGCCTAATTCCAGTTCTCTTCCCGTTCCTCATTAGCAAAGGATGGGAAAGGGAAGAGGAATTGACGGTGGAGGGTATGAATAGGAAAGGGAACTATTTTCTGTTTATCTCTTCCTGTGACCATAAAGGTAGGCAACGCATCTGCAACTCATTAGTTTGTTGCAGATGCCTATGGGTAGCGATCACTTGGTATTGGGTCACTGAAGGTTTCGTCGCGATGTTTTCCTTCATCGTTTCTTTGTCAACTTTACATTATAGTATTAAGAATTAATTAATTTATTAAAATTCAACCTAATGCATAATTATTGATACTTTTGGTAGCGGTTTGTGTTATTTTATAAACATGTAATTATGTATTTAGTGTTTTTACTACAAGGCATTTTCATTGCAAAATTCTAATGAAAATTGCGTAGTATACGTAAATGCGAATTATCTCACATTGGGAGACACTCGCAGCGGAGTGTAAAGTAAATTCCTACAGATAACAATGGTGACGAACTGTGCCCTAAAACACATTTTATAAATTAAACATTTGCAATTTACAAGAAACAAAACTCTAAAAATGAACAAATGAATGTTTGAATAGTTTTCCTTTAGTCGTACAAAAGGCATGTATTCAAATGAAAAATCGATCAGCTATGAATTAGTAAGTCGCTCCTCTATTACTAAATTATACATGTAAAAAGTCATTAGTGCAACGGCCTAATGATAGCATCTATAGCCCCACATCATCAAACACAAACAATAGCGCCCTTCAAACATCAACGATTGTCAGAGCCCACAATAATTGCCCAACTACCGACGATTCACAAGCGATCCGGTAGCTCACACCCGTTTCCACGTTCGTTATTTTTGCTAAATGGACCCATTTGAAAATTAACTGCACGATTGCTCGCGAATAATGTGCCTGCGTCAGTGGTTCATATATCACGATAGGCGTTAAGCAAATGAAAGGGGAATTCGTGGCGGCTTACTTACATATATAGTAATGAATGAAATTTTTCTAATTATTTATTATTATGAAATTTTTCTAATTTAGAACTTACTTACATATATAGTAATGAATGAAATTTTTCTAATTATTTATTATTATGAAATTTTTCTAATTTAGAATTGCATTGAATAGTGTATAGCGCCATCTAGTACAGGATAGCAACTCTAGGAAGTAAGATAAAAATACTTATTTTAAAATAAAACTATTTTTTCTGCATGTGAAAAATAACGATTTATGATTTCGAAATTGTGTTGAATAACGTTTATTTCTTACTGTAAGTTAATTTGTCGGACAACTAAAATGTTGCTATTTCACAACAGATGGCGCTGCCGATCTATTTCATAGAATGTACAAACCAAAAGGTATCTTAACTTTCAGAACAAAAAATGGGTAAGATTAATTAACACTAACATTTTCAGTTACATTTAAATCGGAGTTATTATAACTATATCAAAATGACAAAATAATTTCAGCTCAGGAAATTAATAAAATTAAATTCAGAGGCCTTATTCATACTCCGGTGTATATGATTGATGATTCAAATGGCAATACTTTAAAATTCTAATCCCATTGTAGCTTAGATACAAATATGAAAATACATTGACTTTAATACTTCGTAAGATTGATAGCGCATAATTTTTAAATGTTAAGCTATGACGTATATAAGTTTTGGCGATCATGATTTCTTAGAACAATGAAATTATGGTCTGATTATAAATTATAAAATTATACTAGCTGACCCAAGAAACGTTGTTTTGCCATATAAATTATTTCTAGTGAAATTGATACGAGAATTATATATTAGATTACCTGGAATTATATAGAAAAAAATACTAACCTTAACTTGCTCGGTAGCCTTCTTCGCCACTTCGGGATGAAGGATCTTTATGTCAAGATCGACTGCACACTTCTTCGCAGTTTCGCAGAAAGCCGCTGCGTTAACATAGTACGCAGGTGTTTTGTCACTCGTCTCTAAAGGTGAATTGGGGGACAAAATGCCACTATCCGTATCACTAACACTAACAGATTTTCTGGTAGGAGTAGAATTTTCACCAACCGGAGATTTTAGAGGTATTTTTGATTTTTCACTAACTGCTTGTGATTTAGATGCTATTTTTGATTGTCTCGTATCTCCAGGATTAAATCCAGTGTTTGGATCAAATATAACATAGTTGTCTTTATCACATCTGACTTTATTATTGACGGTTACGGTATATTTCTTGTTGGGGCTCAAATTTAGAAAGGGATCTTCGCTGTCTACTGGGCTTTCCGGGATAATCGACTGTATTTTTGGAGTAATTTTTGGCACTGACTTTCCATCTATTGTTCGCCTGACAACTGTATCGTTAGCGAATTTTAATCGCACATATTCATTAGAAATTGTTCTACGTACGGGAGATGATAATAAAGGCGATGGCTTAGCATCTTGTTGTTTGGTTTGAAATAAATTTATTTTAGGTTTGTCCATGGCCTTAGCTGGAGAAAACGGTAGTTTTAATTTCGAACCCACTTTCTTTTTTTGTGCGCTTGTATTAAGGTCCACATCGACGTTTTGTAAAGTGCTTCTATAAACAGGCAATACGCTTGATTTAGAATCTACTTTAATTGTCTCTTTGGTTACTTTTCTAGTATTCTTAACAGTATCTAAAGGTTTACTAAGCTTAGTCATAGATGAGGGAGTTTTAAGTCTTTTGTCTTTAGCCTTTTTTGTTGCAGATGCACTATTAATACTTTGTTCAATTTTCTTAGAAGATGACTCCTCGGGCAGTCTAATAAATGTTTTACTACGATCAGATAGGAACACATTATTTTGAGCGTCATCGTCAGAATTATCTAAAACACTTTCTATAATTATATCTATGTCGCTCGATTCGGAAGTACTCTTAGATGATCTGTTTTCATTTATAATAACTGATATTCTTTGTTCTACATCTATTAGGGAATCAGTCTTTTCGCTTTCGCCAATACTTCTCGATGAGGTTCCGCTACCAGAATCTGAAGGAGTATCTACCTCAAATATAGCTTCATGTAAATGTAACGTTTGCTTTGTGGAAGTTTCTGGGCACGATGATCTCCTTCTTTTTACAGTTCCAGTGTCCGCTGATGGAGAATCCCAGTCCAAACTCTGTATTGTACACTGACCACTCTTTTTTGACCGTCTTGGGCTTGTCATTATTACATTATTACATTGTTTATTGTTATTACATTGTTATAACACAACTGTATCATAATATTGAGAAGTAATGAAGCATAGTTATGGTCGGACAGTGTTGGAAAATCGTTGAACGGTTGGCAAATGTGATGGCAACAGATAATAATGTTATAGATACGTAAGTTGTCATTAGTGTAATCAGACGCGAACATGTAGCCGGGCTCGATTGTTATCTAATTACCAGCTCGAAGCGAACCCGCTTGGGATCACGTGGTATGTGAATTATCCAATTTGTAACTTGCGGACTTTGTTACATAGATCTAATTATCTCATTGCATTAAGAAAATTATACAAAATTAACCTCATAAAAAGTAATAACAAGTAAGGTTAATTAAAACTAATTAGAAAATTTTAATACGTTACTTGATATGAAAGGAAAGTAAGAAAATACATATAACTATCATTAATGAATATCAAATTTTATTTTATTTATCCACGACATCTGCCGTAAAATACTAAGTATATTTTCTAATTCAGCAAATTTAAATCTCTGCAAAACTATTTAAAAACATGAGATTTTTTTAGTATAAGCAATAGAGAATTGTTTGAAAGAAACCATTTCAGAATGTTCGTAAATATCCCTCTAGCATTTCCCTCGGGACGGTAGACGAAACGTTGTTAACACCGGAAGAAGGCTCTTACATAAGTATTCCGCCCGCCCTGCCCTTGTCTAATGTTCTAAGTTGAATTTAACGTCTATGTTAATGTATTTAAAATATTCCTAAATAAACTATAAAAGTTTTGTCTAAGGTTGATATCAAAATAAAATAAACATTAATCTATCTATATACTTGTTACAGGGCACAGCTAGTACAAGATAAATGTGTCGAACATTTATCTTTAAACATCTACCAAACTTTTTTGTCATCATGTGTAATTACTTTTCACTCCTCAAATATTAAGTACATTATCTTTTGATTTTTTTAATACTTCTAATGAATCGAGTTAATAATGTCGACATAAATTATAAACTATTGAATTATCAATTTACTTTTAGAAAAATATTTTAAATATACAACTAAAGTGCATAGAAATATTAAAAAAGTTGCATTCGTCTTTACTAAGAATCTTCCAAGTATGATTTAATAACAGGTTGCAGTTGGTAAGCGGGGAAGAGCTTTTGACAAATTGCTTCCCAACTGTCCCCGCGGCAGGAACCTAATTACTGAACAGTAAGAGCTATAAATATCTCGCGGAGAAGGCGGTGAATTGTTACAGTTACTTAAGATATATGAACTGAGAGTTGGAATCTAGTTAAGTTGCGGCTTCATAAACTGAAACGTATGTATTTAATTATCTTATGTCTGAAAATTTGGCAAAAAGTATTAAGAATTTTTTTCTTGTTATTTTATTTATGAGCTACCTGCTCTAGCTTCGCACGGGTAATTTATCCATACAAACTTTCATCCTCTGTTTAAGTCCTTTATAAATTCAGGAAAATACTTTCTTTGTATTCCCCTGCATAATAGTAAAAAATAATCTGAGTGCAAATTTTCAACTCTCTAGGCCCAGTATTCTGAACTATTCGTTGATATAGCAGTCAGTCAGTCTGATTCTTTTTACAGAGAGAGAGAGAAAATTAATATTATATTATGTTAGCATTAGCGTTTTTTTTTTTAAATTTTAAACATAACTCGATATCGTTAAAGGTAAAAAATTATTTACTTATTATAAGCTGTATTCTAAGATTCCAATGGTTATATGTCAGACGTGATAAATTATCTAAATCCTTCTTATTTTCAAATATTTAGAAGATTCTGTATAATATTCTCAAAGAGCAAAAATTATATTACTTTTCCTTCTTGATATTTGTTATCGTCACGTCGCCAGTCCCGAAGGAGTAAAAACAGAAACTTTAACTGCTCGGGACCCCCGTACCCGTCCGTCTTAAGTGATTTACTGGCGCACTGTGACCCATTCGCGAATATTACCTTCTGAAAAGGGAGAATCGCCTTAAAACGGGGTTACTCAGTTTCTCGGCATCCGTGCAAGTTTCAAAATGCATCTGCCTCTCTCACACTGTA
The DNA here is from genome assembly GCA_000931545.1 of Papilio glaucus. Lineage (NCBI taxonomy): Eukaryota > Metazoa > Arthropoda > Insecta > Lepidoptera > Papilionidae > Papilio > Papilio glaucus. The sequence goes on along the minus strand of JWHW01017015.1, from coordinate 28,868 downwards.
TGTGGAAAAGAGAGACGGATTATTTGCAGCTTAAAATCTAAATTTGAAACAGGGACCCGGCAATATCCCCACTAAATAGGTCAGGAAGGCGAAGTTTACGTCGCAATACGGCATTAAGGAAACCGAAACGCAATAAAATCCATGGAATAAGGGCGGAATAAGAAAATTATTCAGGAGTTACTCCCCTGAAAGTTGCTCCGAAGGTCGTTGAATTTTATTGGCTAATTATAGTGAGCCCAGATGAATTAAAAAATATACTTAACTGACTTCTTTCACTACAGGCACAAAAGGCTTTGGAATATATTTTAATTTGTTTATGAAAGTTTGTCAATTTTTATTTATGTATGTTACATGGATGGATACAAATCACATAGCGAAATATATATGTTTCAGGACTCTAAGCAATTGTATTCCCTGCTTACGGGGAAGCTGTCCTGGTGGATGCGAATTTGGCAATTATTATTTCCACCTCCGGTAAAATATTAATATGAAAACATTATATTTAAAAGACGCGGTAAGTTAAGAAAATGTCTTGGCTTAAGAGATACACATTTGTGGACTTGTGATGAACAGTAGCAATGCTGTAATGCAAGAATAAAGATTTCAACGATGTCTTAAGCGGCGACGCATCGATGCTTTTGCTGAGGGATAGAAAAATATGAACTACTATCGGTTGCCATAGTAACAATAACAACTTCTTGACATTTGGTTATTGTCACGTCATAAATTACGATTGCGGCCGATGACAACTTTTTGACATTTTTTTTATAAGAGAAGGGGGCAAACGAGCTGCGGCAACACCGAGTTGATCAACGACGCCCTTGGACACCCGCAACACCAGATGAACTGCAGATGCGTTACCGGCCTTTGTGAAAAAGATAGGATCAAAAAACGATTACTTGTAATACCAAGTTATTACACGCAAAATGAAGTTACAAACATTTCCAATGAAGAAGATAAGAAACGAATGGGTACGAAGCCGCGGGCAACACCTAGTTTATAATAGAAGTAAAAATAATAAAAACCATTTCAATATACCGATTTACTTTAAATCTATGAAATATACAAAGCTATAAAACTCTTGATTAAAAATAGTTCGTACATGAAATTTTCTTTCTCCACCATGTAAAACACGACTATTTGGGCTGGCATTGTCTTATTGCCTTTTCACAAGAAGCACCATCGACACAAACTAATGAAATCTCAACGGAACTAATAAGGGAGAGACAAAACAAACTTGATGCCCTTTCACAACCAATAAAGATGACTAATAAAACTCAATATGCAATGTACACAATAGCGGGGAGTCCGTGCGGCATTTTAGCACAATATTAACACCGCTACGTTTTGTCGGAAAGAAATATTATTTGCATTTTGCTACGCAAGGGTCGCCCCCCAGCTCTGGTCGTCGGGGACTGCATTCCACCGCTTATGCACTTGTCTTCACTCACACACACATTCGTATAAAAATTTTTAAGAGGTAGACAAACGTGTGCAAAAAAGTTGTTTTAAATAAAATTCTTTCATTTCTTCTAAAGGAAAGCTACACATTGTTGTAAAATTAACAATTTAAATAAATCGCTAATCGCATTTCAACGAGTGGCATAATGTTAATGATACCTATTTATGAGGTTATTTATTAATTTTTATACCAAATTTTTAATTTTTGTGTATCCGAATTTAAAATAAACTGTTCCGAAGCACTGTTTGGAACGAATCCTGTCGTTTTCGAGTTTCGTCATCGGACGACGCGACCGACCGCCAGGTACAATCCACACCACGTGGATGGCTGGTATTCCTCAAAAGTACGGTTCTTTCGACATTTCCTCCCACGCACAGCCGCGCTGTGGAACGGTCTGTCCTCGGCGGTATTTCCAAACCAGTAAGACTTAGGGTCCTTCAAGAAGCGATCTTTTTCTCAAAGGCCGGCAACGCATATGCAGTTCCTCTGGTGTTGCGGGTGTCCATGACCGTCGTTAATCAACTCAGTGATCCCGCCGCTAGTTTGCCGCCTTCTCTTACAAAACAAATATCGTTTAATATGAAAAAAATACAGGCAGTCATAAGGACTGCCAACAGAAGTGAAATCTCAAAATAAGCACGACCATAGTTCAAAAATAAATAAATAATCCACAATAATAAACCCTTGTAACATAACCATAAAGTACAAAATTGAATACTAGAAAAGAAAATGAAAAA
>JWHW01017015.1:0-22216 GCA_000931545.1 Papilio glaucus | reverse complement strand
AATTTAAATCAGGGATTAGAAAAAACCTCGCAGAGCACGTTTTTTAAATACCTAACATGTGAAAAATATAGTTTGATACTTTTAAAATTCAAAATAATACGTAAGGGGTTACCTAAGACCTCGGACTCGCACTTGTATTAACTCTATAATTATAATCTTAAATAAACAAACGCGTTAACGTCCGTGACTCAAAGAGCTAGGCTGAGATTACGGCTTTCCACTGCAACACGGTAACACCATACGTTTCCCCTGCTTTCATATCTCAACGCCTATCAAGACATATAGTCCGCCTTGCAAGTAAATGTTTATTTTATTATTAATTTCACATGCCTTGTTAATTTACTGTTCAGACTCTATTAAATATTAGTAAAAAAGTCGCATTTTAAAGCTCATTTAAAAATGAAAAGTTGTAACACCAGTCAGTATACGAAGTCAGATCAAATATTTTATCTTATATATAAAATTCTCGTGTCACAATGTTCGTTCCCGTACTCCTCCGAAACGGCTTGACCGATTCTCATGAAATTTTGTGAGCATATTGAGTAGGTCAGAGAATCGGCCAACATCTATTTTTCATACCCCTAAGTAATAAGGGTTGTTCACCCTTAACAATTTTTTTTTAATTTTTGGTCGAATTTTTTTGTATTTATTTTTTTATAATGTGGCATTCAAAAATACATACAACCCTAAATTTTGACACATTTTTTTATTTGACTACGAAAATTTTCACCAACAACATATTTTATAGGGCAAAACAACGTTTGCCGGGTCAGCTGGTAATTAATAAAATTGTAGTTGACCACAATTCGACTTAATATTACGTGGCGATGGCGTGGCATCGAAGGATGGTACGCATTACTTATTATAGTATTAAGTTATTCAGTCTCCTCTGGAATGTGCCATCGTCATAATCCTATCTTTTATAATACGCTTATAAATATAAATTCTGATCTTAAAAGAAAAGTATACGCATCTATGTAGTATGTTGAAATTTCTGATAACTTGAAAACGAGCTTACCTAATGAATTAAATGAAACAATTTCACCACTTAGAGGGAGATTATTACAAATTCCTGTACAGAAAATACTGTCGACAATCGCTTAATTTAATCAGATTTTCCCGAGTCTAAAACGGAGGCCAAAATTTTGCAAGAAATAATCAAAATATTGCTTCGAGAAATATGAAGATGTTGGCTTTAATAATGAGTTATTAGTTAGGGTGCTATTTAAGCTTCACTTCAATATTAATTCTTCCGTTTCTACTACGATCAATTAAATAGACAGGAATGGGGTTTGATTCTCAATTAGTTTGTAATAAAAACGTCCGCGATTATTAAATACAACCACTTTCTGACGTAGAAAACAAAATAGTAATATATTAACCTTCGTGAATTACGGTACGGCTTACTTCTTGTTACTTGTCACCTAAAAATCTCGGTGGCCACCAGTTAAAACACCTGAGAACTGACTTCATGAATTGTTAGATTGAATGTAAGTTTAGCATCGCAACATGAGCCATTAAATATTCAGTTTATTTTATTTTCGTTTTGTATTATATGATGTTTGTTTAACCATTTTACGTGTTTGTCCAATAACGTGTTTTTTAATATTTATTTACTAGTTGTGCCCCGCGGTTTCACCCGCCCTGCAATTTTATTTAAAAGAAATGATATTACCTACTTAATACTACCGTAACCTCATGATCATATCTCTGCCTTTTTCCCTCGTATGTGTGGTACAGTATGGCCGTAGCACAGTTTAGTTAGTTAAATTGATATAACTTTTTTATTTATAAACCGATTGAGATAAAGAAAACACTAAATGTTAAGTGAAGCTTACTACAATACATTAGTGAAAACCGCAGTCAAATTTATTAAGCCGTTTAGCGGTAACAAACGCACAGACAAACAAACATACGGACAAAAATATTTATTGTTTTGGGTTTTATTGCGCTTATGAAGGCCCCCAAGAATAGTTTTTCTCAAATATCTTCCATGTACAGACTGCGATCTTTTACATTTTTATTATATGTATAGTTTGTTTCAACTATAATATTTTATAGTGAAAACATGTTAACCGTTGGGGCATTTCATAGTATCAACAATATAATGAGCTATTTTGACCTGAATATGAGTAGTGCTGTTGTAGGTGCTGCTATACAAAATATATTTTAAAAAAAGAATAGAAAACAGTGATCGATATAAATATTATTTTACACCAATGTTATCGCAGGTGATAATAACCTGGTGCAATGGTCGCGTGCATGCCGCATGCACACAGTAGCCAACCATCGATCAGTTCAACATCGACCGTGACATATGTCAACGATAAAATGGAGATTTAGAATCGAAAAAACTGTTGAATAGTTTCAAATAAAAGCTGTCGGAAATCTTTAATCTGCTTATTCATAAGATATAAATATACAAATGTAGAATATATCTGATTTTTAAATTCAAAGATTCCGAAAACTGTTTTTTTTTTTAAATTTCAACTACAGAGGTTGAGATTAATTATTCTCCCTTCTTAACAAAATTCGCATATCCAAGTTCGTTATCCTACTCGGAAAGTTATAACGTAATTTAATTAAAAATTCATTAATATATTCAAAGGAAAATTTAAAAAGAAGAAAGAAGGTATATTACAAACTGAATGTCAAAAGTTAGTATTAATATAAAACGTCATAATCCTATACTGTAAAGCTTTTTTGTATTTTTAGACTAGTAATGTTTCAGAAGCTACTTTAATTTGTTACGTTTTTAGTAGTTTTAATTTGTGTTGGCAACTCTACTTTATCCATTGAACAAATCACAATACAAATTTGTCATGAAACAAATTAGTTGAAATTAAAAAAATCCATAAATTAAATATGAACGCAAGTTTAAAACTTACCTTATACATTAGTACTATCGTCGTGAATTTTATCTCTAAGTTCAATCTAAGCACGCAAACTTGAACGTGAATATGGACACAATAAAGCGATTATCTTGCATAAGCTTCAACTTTGTACATTATTCTAATCTTAACGGTCCCTCGCCCGTTCCAAGTTGGCCCCGAACACTAAATAATTTTAATTTCTTAATAGTTTGACGGGAAGGGTTAAGTTCGGCCAGGTCAGTAAAGCCGGCAGTAACTCAACAGGTATTACGTCGATCCCGAACGACCGCTGTCCATCAGCCCATTTATTAGCATAACGCTTCGATCCCCGCCGCCGGGTTACGGACGGACGGACTTCCAAACAAATAGACTCCATTTATGGTCTGGCTTATTTATCTACAAATTTAACAGTACGAGATAAATCTTTTTATGCAATTATTTTGCCAAAGTAATATTCAGTAGCAGTTAATAATATTGGAAAGGAAATTTATATCGAAATTATATTACATTTATATTCGTCGGTTCGTTAATTCCCTACCGAAATATTTATATTTACCAACTATAATCCAGTCAAGACCGACCCCGTCGTAAAAGGATGTAACTGTAACATTAAAAAAATAATATGCTATGTAGAGAACAACTTGCTACATGATTGTCAATGCTGTTACTGATATATCAATATGAATAATGTTCATTATTTGTTCAATTACGTCTTTATAAATAGTCAGTAGATTACCTTACTTTATTATTAAAAGGTCATGTCTATGTATGTCTCGTCTGTATACAGAGACAAATTTCGTCAACCAATCTTACTGATATAGGCATCGCGTTATAATATAATAATGGAATATAAAAATACATAAGCATGTCCATTAACAAAAATGAGTTTTTATTTATCTATGGTAAATATAATTTTAAACATTTACTGTTATTTAATATTTCATAATTTACTACTTATAGCGTTTTCCGTAAAGTCATCATTAACATATGTCCACATGAACATTTGCAAAAGCTTTTACATCATTAGCACTTTATTCAATTAGTTGAAACGAGCCTCGAGTAGATTTTTATCGTCATTTAATACCACCAGTCGTATTTTCCAACCGGCCAAAGCTTTTTAAATTTCGTTCTGCTTTGCACGAATGCGTGCATAATTGAGGAAAATGAAAAGTATTACGTGCATTTCTTTCGATCACTCAAAAGCGAAACTTGCTTTCAAGAGGTTTCCGCTTTTGAATTTCAATTGGCTACAATTAGCCATTAAACCAGACCTTTTTCAACGTGCCAACGAAACCATGAATAAAAATTAATGCAAAATATTACATTTAGGATCAATGCCTCCTACATCAAAAATACCAAAAGTGTTAGAAGCCCCTAGGGTAGGGCGGTAGGGTGCTCGTAAGAAACAAAAACTAGCCCTTTTATTTTAGAAAAACTGTCTTTACCACGACGAAACCACTATTACTCGAATTCGGTCATTCGCAACTTGTTAGTTATTCTTATGAATAATTATGAATACACAATGCTGTACTAGTCTCCACTTTAATGTATTGAAGTGAGAGCTGAGTTTGGCAGGAAAAGCATGCTAGTAGAGTTAATGCCGTTGAGATGCGATTATTGAGAAGTATGTTAGGCGTGACTTTGAATTATAGGGTTAAAAATAGCGATATAAGGGAAAAATGTGGCTTAAAAGTGGATATTGTGACTAAAATTGAGAAAGGTATGCTTCAGTGGTTCGGGGACGTTGAAAGGATGAATGAAGAGTGAATAACAAATCAAATTTATGTTGCAAAAATGAGTAGCAGTGTTGGTAGGGGACGCACTAGGAAAACTTATATCGTTCATATTAGTGACTTACTAAAAAGGGAGATATAAGGAGCACCCATAACCGACGAGCATGCATGCGTAGATGTATGAATGTAGAAGAAGCGAGAGAGAGAAGATGTAGCGAGGATCGCGCCAAATAGAAATCCATGATCTCTGCCTATCACTCTAGGTTACGGGCATGAGCAAATATTTATTTATAATTATGAAGGAGCTCTAAAAAAACTAGATATAAAAGGGAATATCTACTAGATATACCCTTTTGTATCTAACTAGATATAATACGCCTCTATTCGATAACGATTTAGAATCTTGTAATATCGTATATTTCATGCATTATTTAAATATTTACTTCAATATTATTCTGGGGTTAAATAGTCATGTTATTTGTAGAAGCATAATCTTAACTCTGCGTGACTAATATCAATTAAATATGTAAAGTAATTAAAACAGGATATATTAGCGATCGTTGAGACAACACGGCGCCGGGGGCGAGCTGTGATATATCGTCGTCCTTGGATTTTAACCCCGTTCCGCTAACCGAACTCACTGAACTTCCGTAGTTTTAGTTCGAATATGTGACCGAGTTAGCGTTATTTATGACTGTTCTAAAACAATTAAGTAAGGTGACTAGAGCCTAGTAAACAAATTACAAGTATTATCGAAAATTCCTTTCTGAATAATGAATTGTCTTCAGGCCAAAATAATGGGGTAGTTACATAGCTAACAAGTGCGCAGCTACTTTTTTACATACTTAGAAGTATGCTGATATTGACGGACGTGTTTAAAGTAGTAAAAAATTTGTAGTTTTCTCGTAGCCGCTTTTTTCAACATCTGAGTTAGAATTATTCTATTCCTATTCTTTCATCGTCGGCTAAAGTGGCCTCGTTGATTAACTTCAATTCAGATCAAATTTTACAAGAGACACAAAAAACTTCTCTACGAATTTATTTGTGTAAAGATTTGTCGATTTTAATTTCAAGTTTGGGTAATTTTTTAAATGATTTAATGGTTTTTCTATGAGATGCGTTCAGATATTAGATTAGAAAAGGTAAAAAAGTAACAAAGGCAATTACAAAACAAAATAGAGTAGCGAGGTCTACCACTTTAAACGACGTTACGTACTTTGTACATAAAGGGTTTAAAGAAATTTAAGTAAATTTAGCTTAACATGAACTACTAGAACTACTACTACTAACTAAATGATTGTATTGTTTTAATTATGTATGTTCTGGTAAACTACACCATATTATTTTATTAAAAAATATTTATTAACACCTTTATAATATCCATTGCATTTTCGTTACTGAAATTTAGGCTACAAAATATAAACTGACAGCAAATCGTCTCCAATAATGTAGACCAAGTTACGGTATACTACCTTCGTCTGGAAACTTGAATCGAATTTTAAAAGAACATTTCAAGAAAACGTGAATTTTCAACTTGACTGTCTTCTGTTGTTCATAGTCTTGATTCATAAATATTTTTTAATACTGTACAAGTACAGTGAATGAATAAAAAAAATTGAGGTATCACAATGTATAACGGATTTGAAGTGTACCAACAAAACGTATCGATTTACCATCAGGAGCCGCATCAATATTTAACGATAATGTGTCCGCTCCCTAATTCCCAAAGATTATATCAAAATTATCCTATCGATTTGAATGTTTGTCATCATAATTCACCTCACGGTTACTATTAAATTATTCACAGCGCCGTAGAATGTTGCCATTTTCCATTTATCTTTATGCCGGGAGGCTTTACTTTATTAGTTTAATTACCACAAAGGTTGTCCTCCGTCTTTAAATGTAATCAAGTCTCGTTTTCATCTTATTTTTGGAGATAAAAAGGTCAGCATATTCAAATAATTTTTTTAAGGTATTTATCCATTACATTTCGATAAACTTTACTGATAATACATATACATTGGATTTTAGGCTCACTTTTCGGTTACGTAATGATGTGGCAAAGTCGATTGCTCCATGACCCGGCAGGCATGCTGACAAGTGTCGGCAGAGTACTCTTGACCTACACAGATGCGAAACCACTAGCCAGTCTGTGAAAGCACGTACTCCTTATGATGATAAGTTTTTGTTTAGTGATATACTACGATATACAACTGGTGCGTATACAACACATGCCCATATTGTTGTGTTGATAAATAAATACATATAATTGTTTTTAAAGACGTATAATTAATGTATAAATGAGAGAATGAAGCTAAGTCTTTTCCTCAAAACTAGACTTCATTGAAATACAATTAAAATGGTCTTGACATTTTGAGAAGTAGAGTTTTATCTGAAAAGACTGTCCCGAGTGGTAATTTTTTTTAATACTTTATTGCTCAAAATCAGTACAAATGGTGGACCTAATACCTAAAGGCATTCTCTACCAGTCCACCACGCATTAAAGAAAGAAAAAATAAGGAACTGCACTACATACACACAGGTACACTATAATAAATAGTATTCACAGAGACATTATTACAAAGATACATAAATACAAGATACATACATGAATACAAAAATTCATAGAACACACAAAAATAATAGGACTCATATCCACAGTATCAAATGTTAGGAATTATAAATTTATCATACATTACTTTCCATTGTTGGTTTAAGTATTCAAATAGCTCTACAGCAATGTATAATCAACCAAAACAATTAATAAATTTATTAACATTTTCAAGAGCAAAAATCCAAAGGTTAATAAAGTTATGTAATATTTAACGTATCATGTAGCTTTAAAAACAAACTTTAGCCGCACTAGAGCTGTATTCTCGATAAATAACAGCAAAGGGTTCACGGCGTCTAATGTCACCGGCTCACGCGACGCGTCACACGGCTCTCCACGCCACTCCTGTTCCGGTGAAGATAAAAAATAAATATTCAAGTCGGAATTTCTTTGCACGCTCAGTGTCACAAGGATACAAAACTTTATCCTAAACTAAATGCATTTACTATATTATATTTTTAAAGGAGACACGTGATAGAAAATACTGAGATTTGAAATAATAATAAGTACTGGTTTTGGCAGAACAAAGGAAAAAGCACAGTTGGCTTAAAAAATTGCGCGTGTATGTGTGTATGACTGAACAAGTGTATGTTGTGTACCGCTTTTGCAAGAGAAGGGCAGTAAGATTTCAAATGTTTATCTGATTACTAATATTTCTTTTATTGTACAGAGAAAAACGCCTTTAGATTTAATTAAATTCATTTATGTTCATTCAATTAATTTCAAGTATTATTAAAAACGTCTAAATATATTTGTATAAATAAATGTTAGTTTTAGTTAATAATGAGAATACGAAATGTACGTATTGTTTAGATAGAAAACATGATGAAGCAAACAAGTCGTGTGTTAAGCCAGACGCACGCTTTCGTCGACCGCAACCATCTGGTGAACTAATCAATACTTAAATATCCCTAGTCCTGCCGAATTTCTGCCGGATTCCCGAACAATCCTTTATTTTATTACTACTATGACTTTTATGGCGTGCAATTCAATTTGTCTTAGAGCTTCCAAAGGGTTAGTGCGAGTTACAGCATACATAGTTCCTTGCGGGATAAGTATGTACAGTATTATACAGATAAACCGCTTTTATGATTTCGTATGTCTGTACGTACTTCATATATATATTTGTTATCTGTAAAGACATTAGTTGGTTAGACGATATTTAGAAGGAGAAAAAACGATCATGACATTAAAAAACATGACACTAAAACTTATTAAGCTTACTGGGACTAAGAGAATAAATTGCTTAATAAACTATTATAAGAATATACTATCCTAGGAACCCATGTTGTTAATTTTTTCCTAGTAATAATTTGAAAAATATCGTGTATTTTTAAAAATAAAGGAAAAATATATATTAGCATTTGATGAGTATAAAGCAAAAAAAAAATGTGTATCTGCAATTGCGAAAACCACAGAAGCGGAATGGAAAATTTCCAGTTAATACAAAACCGACCGCTGCACCGTCAGTACCATCTGTGAGTGCTAACGATTTCGCTTCAATAAACCATAAGCGAAATTAACTTTTATCGGTATCGTATTTTCCTACCAATCCATGATACAAATTGAAAATTTAAATAATATTTGTCTTGTTTAGTCTATATCATTTTACACATAAATATATGCAAATATGTTGTACGCATGTCGTACTTTTCATTTAACCAACATCATCATCGTTATCTTCATTAGCAACGCCGGACGTCGGCCAAGGATGCAAGGATTGATGCTAAGTTCAGATTCTTGCCGTCCTCATGTACAGTTCCCTAAACCTTAAACGGTGATAAATTTTAAAGCACCAATGATTCTATTGTAAAACCCTTGCCCACACTTTTCATTTAATTCCATTACAAAACATTAATACTTAATCTTTCTAAAAGTCTTCGAAGGCTATTACAAATACAATGTTTGCTCGTTTCCTACATTATATTCCTGCTACGAAACTTGAAAAAACTTATAATAAAAAAAGTCACATATTGTTCAATAAAAGTAAAGAAAACTTTCATCGCTTTGTACAGATAAAAATATTGCGCTAATGCGAGTTTAATACTGGTAGTATCGCCTTACACCATCTTGGCGCTTTGAGCTAACGGATCGATGCCAATGCATCTTAGCTATTGGCTTAGTTAATTAAAAACAAAGGGGATAAGGCAGGAAGGAAGGAAGGTTTAAATTAAAAACGATTTGAAAGTTTTTTTTAAATAAAATAAATTGTAAGGCAACACAAAAATTGATTGTTTTCTTGTTAAACCACGATTGCAAAATGACTAATTTATAATAAATTTTCAGTGTTTATAAAACATCATTTTAATATACACTGTGTTTAACAACGCTCCCTATAAAAACAATATTGATAATTATTTTGTTATTATTTTCTTTACATTATTACAACTACTCTCCCTTTTGACCTAGAAGTTATAATATCAAGTTGAAAGACTGATATGGGAAGGACGGGCACGAGTATCGTGTTTGATCTTATTGTAAATAAAATAGTAATAATAGTAAAGATTTATAAATATGCAATAAAAATAAAGATTAAGCAAGTTAATACAAGTAACTACCGTAGTAATTACATGTTAAAAGTATCTCAAAATGTCTGGTGTATTAACGAACCGAATGGTTGCGTATGCCCGTCAGGTGCAAGAGTAATTTAACTCGGGTTCAGCTCAGCCGACGGGCTTCCAGACAGTCGAACCGTTTCCGACACGCTCGGGCAGACCTTTTCTTATTTTATTGCCCTCAGCCTACGTTACGGACCTCTATAACGTAGAAAAACACGCTTAAATACCTCCCACTTTCAATGGTGGTATAGGCGATTCCGTACCGATTGAAATGAATTTTTCCTCTATATATTTAAATATATTACATAGTATTCTGTAGGTATCGGGTATCAATCAACCGTGTAGGTTAGTAGGGAGTTCGAACCCAGGCAGGCGCCATGTATACATTGTCGTCAAATACCGGTATCGGTATTTCCACCGTATTTAATGTCTAGCGAACGCTACAATTTTACAATCGCGATTAAAAATAGTAATAATCATTACAAAGAACAAGTCAAGCTACTTTTATATAGCCTTTAGCCAAACACTGCGCTTCAACAATGTACAGTATAAAACATAACATCCTGATATTGTTCTTTCAAAGAATGAACGCTAAATAGAATTGAATATTTTCGCAGATACAAACATTGTAAAAGCATACAAAACAACGTGTACTTTGACGCACTTAAATAATTCGAATCATGAAATTCACTTTACAAAAATGAATAGATTTTGAGATGGTCTATATTGGGTATGCAAAATAATAAACATTATAGCACTCGAAAGTGACTGACTGCTATCTTCCCTAACAAAGTAAAAAGCCTTGAGCTCTTACTACACATGTCCATGTAATTGTACTTGTGGCCGCTGTAATCACATAACGGAACAAAACATTTTTGCTCATGACTGTACTATATTTGTCCATGACACAAAAGAGTACAGTCGTATGTAAGTACGCGGAGCAAACAATAAAAGTCACAGCTGAGGAAAGTCATGCAGCGTGCGCTGGGGGGGCAATAAAATACGCGGACAATTTGTTTAATCAAAAACAAATGTAGGCCTCCCCTCCCCCACCTCCAAGCCTCGGGCGATAACAACTTTTGTTACACGACACTCTTGTTTTTGTTTCATCACGACCCTAAATAAGATTTGCTTTGTTTCGTACAGCATAAGATAAAATCCTTGATTCGATTTGATTAGCAACAAGATGGTTTTCTAATGTTTCTACGTTGGATTGAAATGTATCCGTATATTTCATTTCATAAATAGCAAAATAAATGTATTAGTATATTTCATTTCATAAATAGCAAAATTAAATAAAGGTACCAAATGGCTTGATAGAGAGTTCAATCCAATCCAATTTCTGAAAAATTCAAGGAACTATGTCTATGCCGATATGGCCATCTTTGCGACGACGCGAAGATTATACGATCAAAGTTGCCTTAACCATGGCAAAGACGACGCGGAAACGCGGGCACCTACCACTGGGCGGACGACGGTCCAAAGGGATCTGAAGGAAATAGACCTTGCCAAAAATACCACCAGAAATCATGCTGTCTGGAGGGTTACGATGAAGAAGGCTGACCCCAAATAATTGGGAAAAGGAGTAAGAAACCGGGATTGATCGAAAAGGGACAGGTCTTTTTGGTGGTATAATGAGTCAAAATAGAATGTAGATCACCTGATGTCAAGCGACGTCCAACACTCATCAACATTTTTTCCTAATTAGGAAGCTCAAGCCTATATTAGAACGAAGGAACCAAATAGATACTATCAAAGGATCTTGAACATGATATTATAACATGATATGGCGACATTAAATGAACATCGTTTTATTTAATTAAGTAAGGATTAACAAATCATTTTAATATCTCCAAATAAATCTCTTCAAACGGAAACATTACTTTATCATCAAATATACATTTCCAACATATAAATACTCAAGGAATCAAATCACAAATCGATAACTAATTCATTCGTATAATAGAGAAGCCATATGAAAGTCACGACTGTCAATATAATGCTGTCAAGTTGACAATGCAATCTCCTACCAACTCGTCAGAAGGTAATTTATAAAGCATTATTGTATGTTTTCATATAGCAGTATGCCTTGTAATAGCAAATTTCTTTGTGCATTGTGCCTTTCATCTTATATCTATAATTAGAAAATCAATTCTGGATCTTTAGCGCAGGAATGAAGAAAAATGGATTTTGGGAATAAATTTGTAAGTTTGTGTGTGCGTCAATTTTCTTTCATTTTTATAATATTGTCTTTTTTCGTCATTTTTTAATTTTGATTTCGTTAGTACTAACGTAATTTTTTTCACTTATTAAAATTAATAATTTAATGAAAACCTGTAAATAATTGTTTTATTTACTAAATAATTTAGCACACTGATACAATTATTTATTCAACCCGGCCATTCCTTGGGGCATAACTCCTTAGCGTCAGACATAAATATATAAATAAATATACGCTCACGTTCACGCCCGTAACCCAGACGGGTTGGCAGAGATCATGGATTTCCATTTGGCGCGATCCTGGCCCACCTCTCTCGTTTTTTCTACATTCATACATCTACGCATATATGCTCGTCGGTTATGGGTGCTCCTTATATCGCCCTTTTTAGTAGGTAATATGAAATGAAAAAATGCCAGTGAAATCTGTTCGACCCCTTTCCCAGTTTTTTGCACTTGTAAATAGAGTAGCCGTAATTCATCAGCTGGAAACAGAAGCCGTGCTGATCGGATCTAGTTAGAACCACATTGTCCATAACATATACGCTTCGCTACCGGTTCTCAGGTCGCACACAATATTGTCGCCCGCTCCATTGTTATTCTGTCCACGGCGAACCGGTCACGTCTGCATCCAATAATTCTACAGCGACTCATCTCGCACCGGCAACAATTTTCACTTGGGAATATTAAATAAGCCGGATTAAGTTTTCATGTATTACATACATATTTTCATTATTGCAGGTACATATACATACATCGTTGTACATAATAAATAAGCTAAGCAAAACTTATCAGCATGTACGATATACATGTTTCGGTATCTTATGTATAAAAATCGCTCGCTAAAATGTGTGCTGTCCTTCTGAGTGATCATAGCATACGGTATCCAGATACTACTAGTTTTAATCTCCGACTTTTTTTACTATACTTTTATCACCACCAATGTTTTATGTACAGAAAAGCAAAAATAGGTAACAATTGTTCTCAATAAGATAATTGATATGATTTCTAATAGCAATGAACTACATATGGTAGAGTTAAATTGTTATCCGTATTTAGGATTTTGAAATAAACCGACACTATAGTTCTTGAAGCTTCTAGGGTCATGAGCCATACTTCTTCGTCTTGTTCGCCAAGGTAACGCTAAGCTAAATGAATTTTTGTCTAGTGTTAGCATACCAAATATGTATAGTTTTATAAGGTAGGCTTGTAGGAAATACTTTGGAATTAAGGAAACTAATGATGACATTATTAGAAAGTAACTTTACAGTGAAGCCATAAGATGTGTGTGTTTCTGTTTTGTGCTATGAATCACTAATTAAAAAAATATGACTAACTTTTTAATACTAACCATTCGTCATACCGCCCGACATTTAAACCCTGTAACTTGATCTAGATTTCATAAAATTGTCGTAGCGTAAACAAGAGTGCACGCTTTGAATTAAATATAAATCACATGAATATACATGTATGTCTGTACACCCGAGGTAATATCATAAAACACAACCAACGTATCCCCCAAAACGAGATTTGCCGAGCCATTTAAGTCGTAGAAAAGGAAAGTGCGTAGAAACTCCTTAAAGGAAATATTATACGTAAAATATTCCCGCCTCCTCACGATTTTCCAACAGTGTTCCAGATAAATCTGATAAATCCTTAATTTATTGGCACTCACAATTTATTAGGAACACACTTCACAATTACAATTTATAAAGTGCACAGTAAAAAAAACTTACACTAATCACATAACACGCGTGTAAAATTTAAAAAGTAGACGAAAATGGCGGGATTTTTGACGTTTGTAAAGCGCGTAATCTATGGTACGACTATTGCCACCACATAGGTATAAACAAATGTCACGTGATTCGCGGAATGTGACGCGACACGTCAATTTGTACGGGGGCTCGCGGCACACTGCCGCCCTACGGTGGAAAATGTTTCCATACAGCCTCCACCCGCCCCTGCCGCCCGCCGCGACGGATGCGCACTTGCAGTATTACCTTATTCCTTTGCGGTTAAAGAGTAAAGACCGCCATTTTATTTTTAATATTTTTTCGTTTCTGTCAAACTGGTAACTTCGAAGTTTTGACACTTTGACTATTGGTTGGAAAATGACTATTAAGATTTTCCATTCGAAAATTAAACGCTTACATAAAATGCTGGGTAGTTACGAATTATGACATAGTTTTCACTACAAGTTTTTAAAAGTTATTAGCACAAAATTATTTTTAGAATTGGTATTTATTAAATTGCTCTTTCTCGTTTTTGATATTTCGATCCGTACTTTGATATTTTCAACATTTCATTCATTGCTTTAGTCTGAAATCTAAATAATACAATTTACCTTGCAACTTTATAGCCCTTCACCTGCACGACTAGGTGTAGCGTCCCCTTTTAAATTTCTAATCAATACTAAGTTTATGTCATGTGTTTCTAATGCCAAAAAAAAATTGATGTGTTTGGTTGCCAGTGACAGGTTGTTACGATAGGCTAGATATCTGTCACGTTTCATATTGAATATCTACTACAGTATAGCTCTAAATTATTTATGTTCAGTCTGATACTATCTGGTTATCTGATACATTTTAAAACTAATGAGATGAGTGAAAAGTTCATATCGATACTGATTTCTGTTCCCGTTGTTTAATTCAAAAATATAGAGGGTATTAAATATAATAGTCATGTTTCTAATGATATAAATAATGCAAGTACTTAACACTGACAACATATGTTATTAATTTAGTCGTATATTAGAAAACAGACTACACTGCATGGGCTTTGCAACTTTGGCAGAGGGTCGTTAACACACTGTTGGAATCTTATTGCACGCTAAGATTACTGTATTGTATTGTACTGTACATTCCTTTGTGTAGCATACAAAGTGTAATTAGAGCAGCATATTGTTTTCTGAATCGAACGAGAATAAATATCTTAGTTTGCTTGATTACTAACTAGTATGAATGGAAAATACAATTGTAGAGCACACGCGATTAATTTGAGGGATATTATGGGCGCTAAAACATTTTTTTTTGTAATAAAATAAGGTGCCAAACGACCATACAGTACTTCCGACTTCAAGTGACCGTGACCCATTAGGCACACGACAACCTAGAGATGCAGATGCTAGGCACGCATAATGGACGCCTTTAATGGACATTGGAGGGGGCAAACAGAAAAAATATTATATTTCTGGTCAAATCGTCCTCCATTTACTATTCTTTTCTTATCAGAAAGGAATGGGAATACTTCAACTTCATGACTGTCTTCTGTGAGGTCGTGGTATTTCAACGGTCGAGCCGGCCCATTCGTGCAACGGATATTGTTGTTGCGGGCTCTACACTGTTAGTATTATTGATTCAGGTGTCTTCAGAGACCCATAGCTGGCCTTTCTGATTTTTGTAATAATGTTAAACAATAAGCAAGTTGTGCATCTGATTTATTACCAGCATACATAATTAAAAAAGTATAGGTTAACTCGCTGATAGACAAGCTTTCTATTGGTGAAGGAATTTTTAAAATCAGTTCAGTAGTTTTTGAGTTTTTCCGGTACAAAGAAACAATTAAATCTCTTCTCTTTATAATATTAGTAAAGATGTTGTTTCCCATATTCTACCATAAAATTTTATGGTTTGGAATTTTAAAATTGCCAGCCACTTGCAACACTAAACCTTAATTTATACCACCAAAGTCTACCAATATAGTATTGCTCCTTTTGTTATAGGATTTAACATTTTTTATTATTGTACAAGGAGGGTCAAACATCACAAGACGTTACCATTGAGCTTTGAACATTATCTTTAAAGTTGTGCGACTTCGCAGAGGTTTCTAACACGTAAATCTATCTCACTATAAATTCAGTTTGATCACGTAACCCTCTAGTAAGTTGAACTGACAGCTCGAAGTTTGGAGGAAATCGCTATTTGATCTTACTGTATTAGTTATGAAAGTAAAAAAAGCATATATTTTTATGTAGCTAACATGGAATACAAATTAGAGATAGCCTGATACTGAAGATCGGTAGTTCGTATCCAGCTGGAGTTTTTTCATGGAGCTATCAACTCCATATTCCATATTAAGTATGATACTATGCCAAGAAACCTCCTTGAACAACTTTATTATTATACTATATTAAAATACGTTATGGTTGACTTTTCTAGTTATTATATATCTGTCATTACAAATATATGTTAATTACAAACGGTCAATTTGAATGTTTATATTGTCCGTTGCTTTTCACGAACCCACTTCCAAATTTATATTACATTTGGGAGTACTAAATGTGTCGACGCAAAACAAATTGAGAGTAGAGAGTAGTGAAGTAAGGGAAAATGTTTTAGTGCTCTAGTTAAAACGAGTAAACATTAAATTTTATTATTCTTTGTATAAATACTACATATATATATTTGTTTTTTTCATTGAAATTAATTATTTGAAATGACTTTTAATTATTAAGCAATCTCTTAACTTATAATAAACAGAATATGGTTAAAATAAAATCAATGGAAACGGGTACTTTGATTTTATTTTAACCATATTTTGATCTTATTTTGGTTTGTCTTTTTCGGCCATTTTTCGATTTGTACTGCATTATAGTCTGACAATTGTAGACATACATTCTAACCAAAATACCTAAGTGTGACAGTTTTCGTCTTCCGATTCAATTATATTGTACACAAATTAACTTATTACATTTCTAATAAAAGTTTGATGTTTCGTACGTATGAGCTTCATAAAAATTTAGGATTTTAATGAATCTATCTTCGTAAATAATATGAAGTAATAAATCAGCCTTTTTTACTATGTTTCCCCACTACTGGGACTTAGGCCTCTTCTACGAGAGAGGGAAGGGGGCCACAACGCTGGCCCAGTGCGGATTGGTGCATGTAACATGTGTTCGAATTTGATGGTTCTAAGCACGACGGTTTCCTCACGATGTTTTCCTCGAACATTTTTGGAGCAGTGGCGATGAAATAAATTACACAAAGTAAAGTGTCTACCTGGGTTGGAACCCGCGACCTACAGTACTTATGTCGGGGACTATACCACTGGGCCACCACTGCTCGTATAGCACAATTTAAATCGTACGCTAGAGTGTATCTTCAATTAAAAGACTATGAATATATTATACATCATTCCACAATTTCTTTTAATAAATCAAATAAAAAAGAATGTAAAGGAATCCGAATATAAAGTAGTTACGAGGTAACGCTAATCCATTTTCACGCATCGGCGCTTGTCTAAATGAGTACAGAGTGCAGTGCGCCAGTCACCCGCACAAACAAGCCACTCACCCCGCATGACTTGCACTTTGAATGCACACTTTAATGGTTTTGTTTGTTCTATTTGAGCGTCGTCGGTGAGTACTTTAATTTTGCCGAATTTGAAAGAGAATCTGGTTATTTCGGATTGCGTTCTTGAGATGCATATTATGTTATGTATTTAGGCATTTTTGGATGAAGGATTGCTTTACATTTATTAAACGTTTGCTTTTATATTATATACATTAGGTGTATATGTTGATTTACAGCAACAGTGCTATGTATCAATACCTATTTATACCATCTATAACCTAATAAAGTTTTTTTATTATATTTTATTGTAGTGGCTCTTATTTACACAAGCCTTTCTATTGTTACCGCTAATTTAATTGTAAATACAAATTACTTAGAAAAGAAAAGGGTTCAAACCAGAATAAGTATAATATAGAATAATTTATTTTTAACATATTAAGCCAAAAAAACATATTAAACCAAAACTAATTGAAGCCGCCACAGATTTTTTTAATTCAGTTAAAGTCATACCTCTTAGTATCACCACTGTTTTTCCTCTTTATAAAGAAACAGTTTATACAAAATATGACTTTCTTATACGTTAATAAATTGTCATATTAAGGCATAATTATTACGGAATAACTTCTTGTTTCATTTTAAAATGAAAAAAACCATAGGCCATTTCAAAATGGCGACGATTACACCAATAAACGTATCAGGAAATATTGTATCGGAAAGTGTAAGTTGTAATGCAAGCACATTCGACAGGGGCGCGCCGCCCTCAGAGTTAAGATACAATACGTGCATATTGCTGGCGCATTCTGTAAAAATAGTAAATTTTATATATAATATAAACAATTTATGAAAGATTTCTTCTTACGCATGTATTCAGAAGTAGCAGGAGAAGGCATGGTACTTACCTAAACAACCTTTCAGCATTATATATGTGTTTAAGAAATATAACATGAGCGACGAATGAACTAGCAGCAAAATTATGATAAACATTACTTCTCTACTACATGCCAGATTTAAATAATTTGGATATTGATAAAATAGCGATATGGTAAACCAATATCACATTTGGGAATAAAAAATGTAGCTTGTAAAACTTAAAAGAGATAAAATTTTAATAAGAGATCTCTACAGTTGGCTGAAAATACTGAAACGGACTGACAGTTTTTTTTAACATTCTATTCTTATTTTAAATAAAAACAAATAAAGACACAATTTTTACAGCAATCCTAAAGTTACAGTACTTGTTAATCGAATCAAAACCAAAGTAAAATCAGAATGATGGTATTTTGCAGAATACTAACATCGATTGAAAGAAATGAGTGGTTGCAGAATGTCCCGTACCGGTCCAGGCGCGTCGTGCGATCATAAATTGCTCGGGTTTGATTAAGGCGGCGCGAGGCTTGCAGTGGGCTCCACGGGCCATTCGCCCTCCGCCCATTGCACCGGTGCATTCTAATACACAGGGTGTATCGTATTCTTCTTTGCGCTGTGTTATTTCATTTGCCTCATTACTATTTTACAAAACAAATCGTCCAAAATATCACTAAACTAATTATAACACTCATGAAGATACACCATTCATAAAAACTGAAAATCATTAAACTTAATAAATTAGAAAAATCTTATGTACAGTAAACCAGCTTTCATAAGTTTTGTAGGATCAACCCAACAAATGTTATTAGTAACGATATTTGATATTCCACGAAATTGTAAAAAAAAGTTTCCTATTGCTTTTTTAGATCAATCTCGAGTCTATTTTAGTAAAATAAAATCGAAAACACAAGAATTGCAATAAGTTAAGTGTTACAAAGTTTTTTAATGTCTCTATTTCTTTAATACCTAAATATTTTCTACAATACTCATATTTTTTTATTTAATAGTCACTGCCCAATAAAACACCCTGTGGCTGAATGATACCGCATTGCCATCTACTTTCCGGATTACTTTTGTAAAGAGGGGATCATTTATTTCTTTTCTTTCACACGGTTCTCAAACTTTTACTGTTCGCTAATATCTGTTGAAACTTTCATTAGATAAATATGTTTCATAGGGTAATAGTCACACACAAAACGATTTTTCATGATTACCAATTTATTATAATATAATTATAATTATTGAAATTCTGTAAAATTCTAGATGTAATGCTAATGAGGCGGCGTATTTATTTAAATAATAGTAGTATTTAGATTTAAATATAATTCGGTATGATTTAACTCATAATTATATTCTGCTGCACTTCAAAACAAGAAACATTAAGGAAGAAAACTACTGCGACATTAATACTAGAAATACAATGAGAAGGTACTTTTTTACATTATAGTTACTTCAATTGAAAAAAAAATCTTAACAATTAATTCTAATAATTTATTACATTTGGAAATCAATATATTTTTAAAGGATTTTTATTTTATTAAAAAACATTTTTGAGGACATATTACTTTTAACCCGTAATCCAAATTAAAAAAAAACGAATTAATTATTTATATTTAACGAATTTATAAATTCAAAATTATACAAAATCGGAGAAGGACCTACTTTGTCTACTCCGAATGTATTAGAATTTTTAATATGCGTATCATTTCAGTAAATGACTACGAATCCTAGGTTCAAGGTAATCGTTTCATAATAATCGCATATTGAAGTTTGAGAAAAACTGTTGTATCGTGTGAATAATCGCAGTGAGCAATGTAGGGATTTGATGAAAGAATCCGGCAATTCCTAAGGGCGTTGGTGACGTCACCTCTACTTCCCACTTACATCTTTAATATATCCCTTCAATGCTTATCAATGTTGCTTCCTCACTGTGATTAAGATCAGAAAAATGTATTGCTAAAATAAATGTTATGATCAATACATAAAACATGTCTATTTCGCCGCCTTTGTTTCTGTAATGTATGAAGGTACATCAAAATGTTTTGGGATTACCGTAAGCTCTGTAAATAATTATTCAGTCCGGATTAAACTGTGCTACTAAAACGTTGTGTCATTTCTCGCCTCAGGACTAATACACTACAGTTTCATTAATAAATGTTAAGAAAATTGATGTAATCTATTTGATGATATACTTTAAATACGAGTGATATTAAAATTAACTGTAATCAACGAACACGGGTCGATATTTGAAAAAGTCCACTAGAAATCAGAAATAGGGGATCGAAATTATACACATATAAAAAATGGCCAACGGTGAGGTGAGAAAAGTTAAATATTTTCACGAAACAGATGTCAAAACTATTTATTTAGTACTGGTAGAATCGCTTGGTTAAAACCATTATTGTTTTTAATTTTACATAGCTCGATATCATAAATAGCATTTTATGGTTATTCCTAGTTATCGAGTGATTGGAAACAATCTCTCAGTTAACCCTCCTGAATAATGTGCGTGTGTGCGTGTATATTTTTATACTGTCATTTACAACTAGTCAAATTTACGCATATGCAAGTAACAAACATTGATTATGTCTTCCTTATATATATGGTATCCGCATGTACACGTAAATGCCAACGTAGATGTATGTACATACATTGATACACATTCGAGTATTCGATAGGGTTGTAATTAATGAAATTGTGGATGTCGCCGATTTCTCGAGGGAACGACGCTCTTGATTTGTTCGCGATACTTTCGTTTATGCGACCCAAATACTTTTAATCCATTTACATGGAACCTTGACTGAAACAAAATTATTTAAATATTGCAAAATACAATAATATAAGCCTACCACATAAACACACTTTATTTGAGCCTTCACACCATCTACGCACTTACCGCGCTCTGGTGTGGTGGATGGGTATGGACAGGGATGATCATGTAAGTACGTTTTGTCCTGTTAATTGTATAGTACTATTGTCTTTAAGATACTATTTTATGGTAGAAGGTGGCAAACGAGCAAGCGGATCACCTGATATTAAGTGGCCTTTACTTTTTTTACCTTTGACTTTAAAGGACAGAGGAGAGGATAGACAGGAAAAAGGACGTTTCTTTTTCCTATCCATCCTATCTTCCCCTTCACATCGCATCCTTATTAGGAAAGGATGGGAAAGGACGGACATCTGAAATTGGGCCTCCGGCACCTCACTCATCAGGCGAAACGCAAAAGCATACTTCTACTTCACGCCTGTCTTCTGTGAGGTCTTTCACTGGTCGAGACTTAGGTCATCGGTGAAATACCGTCGGAAAGTCGAGCTGCTTGTTTGCCCTCATATAAAAAGAAACGGAAAACATACATTGATATATATTGTATATATGACAAAAAATCTTTTCTGTAATTTTATTGTCAGTCATTTTTTTATATGAGTTTTATTCAAGTATACACTTCACAAGATAGACTTCTGACAAGGATACGCATATTGCAAAGTATTGCAGGATCGACAATACTTCAACACATAGCTCCGTTAATAAATACTCTATGAGGAAGGTTTGTAAATACTTACATTACACTGGACTATTTTAAAGCAATAAACACGTAATACGCTTGTATAAACGCTCTCTCCCGTAACCCAGAGGGGTAGGCAGAGATCATGGATTTCCATTTGGCGCCATCCTGGCACACCTCTCTCGCTTCTTCTACATCTACATGCTCGATTATTACGGGTACTCCTTATATCGCCCTTCTTTAGTATATCACTTAAAACCGTAAATATACTTGGTGAACAGCGTAATATATTACATACATAATTCAACATTGGCTATTTAAATGTATTAATTCGCAAAGTCGATGATAAGGTTAAATAGCGTATCGCATGTCGCAGCGCGATAACTGCATAGTGCAGCTGAAAGGTCGAAAGTCTACGCTAGTTGTCACAATGTCAGCTCGGGCCGTGATTTAGGGCGGCGCGACGCGAGCGGGAGCCGACGGCCGCGGGGGACGAGGGCGAGATTAACTTTCGTCTGTTAATTACAACAAATGGTCAATGAACGACGATATAGCGATGTCAT
>JWHW01016986.1:172294-185842 GCA_000931545.1 Papilio glaucus | reverse complement strand
GTTGCTGGATGTGGTCCGCGGAGGACTGAACACTGTGTAAGGCATTAGGGAAAGTCTGTGTCCAGCAGTTTACACATAAACATATATTTCAATTGGCTATGAGGTACGGTTTGCACTTACCGTGGAGATACATTAATTTAATGCTAGCTTGATTCGCCGTATGATGCAGTACATTAACCCAGCAGAAGGAGTGCGTGAGCATGAATATTGCGAGAACTATGACCAAGATAGCCTGCATCTAGAAGCAAGATGATAAAAATACTATAATTATTTCATTTATTTTCACTTACTTTACTTCGTAGTATCTTTTATTAGTTGACTAATTAACTCATTAAAGTTTATAAAATAAAATATATATGCGCCTCACGCCAGTAATCCAGAGGGGTGGGCAGAGATTATGGATTTCCATTTGGCGGGATCCTGGCACACCTCTCTCAATTCTTCTACATCCATACATCTACGCAAAGTTTAAAAAATAGACACATCTAAAGTTGTTGTGTGTTGCAACTTAAGTACGTACAGGGTGATGTTTTTACAAGTTCCCATGAAAAGTGTAAAGAGGTGAGCTCTAGTAATCTCGCAAGTTATTTGATTGTGCGTTTTGTATCAGTCCAATTATTAAGACTGGCAAATTTTGCTCTTACCGGCCGGAGCACCTTGCTATAAAATCTTAGTTAATAAAATAAATGCGAATGTATGTTTGTATGTTTCGTGGCTTCGCGCGCATTTGTTACTTATTTTTCTTAATATAAATTTTTATAACTTGATTCCGCCCATAACTATCTATACAAATTATAAGTAAAATTTTACAAAGGATTTTAGACTAAACGCGCTCTGCCAACTCAAGCCTGGTACAAATGTATGTTGGTAAGATGACAATATATGTCAGTAACAACAAAAAATGTAGAAAAAAAATATAATAACTTTATATAAAAACATAATTATGTAAATTTTCTGTAGTGAATTTAGTTCCGGGTGCTAATTATAGAGGGCGCGTTTTATATTTCGATAGCAGGAACTTGATATTGAGATATTTTGCATGTGTATTATTAATTTTACTGCTTACAATAAATCCACTTAATTTTAAAGGAAATTTACCACTTTC
The DNA here is from genome assembly GCA_000931545.1 of Papilio glaucus. Classification (NCBI taxonomy): domain Eukaryota; kingdom Metazoa; phylum Arthropoda; class Insecta; order Lepidoptera; family Papilionidae; genus Papilio; species Papilio glaucus. The sequence goes on along the minus strand of JWHW01016986.1, from coordinate 184,737 downwards.
GGAATAAAGGTATGAACACACGCAGTCGTTTATCGTTGGTTTCAAAATAAGGTCACGTCGTGACCAGATATGTCACTGTAAACGATTGACGAGCGATTGTGTGAGAGGACGCACCATATTAGTTTTTTAAGTTTGACAAGGAGAAGTCTCATTAACTAGTATATGTTAAATGACACGATGAAATTGTCACATGCGCAAATTCTTTGTTCATTTCATTTAGGTATGAAAAGTATTGTTTTATTTAAAACAAGTTTGGTCAGGTTAGACTAGGCTAGCCGAACGAGCGAAGCGAGCGCCAGAAGCGACTCTAGAACGTTCTAAATACAGCCGTTATGTTTTCGAAATTTCTTTTTTAATTTTCTCTGTTCGTTTCGTAGCGTCACTTTAAAGGAAAAAAAAATTGAAATATATAATAATGAATATAAATTTTTAAAAAGAAATCAAGTACATAGTTATATTTATACCATATATCTATCTTATATACAGCATTTGAGTCATGGAGAAACAAAATAGTAATGTCCATTTTGTTTCCAAATTTGGAAACATGAAACATAAACAATTTTGTTTTCAATACGTTAATCCGAACAAGGTTGGCATGCACTCACTTTCGCCTCTCTTGTTTTGTTAATTGATTGAAATTAATTAATTATTACAGGTGCAGTTGCACAGCACAGGTGAATGAAGGGACAGTAACCAAACGTAATATTGCAAAAGACGACCTAGGAAAACTTATATCGATCAAATTAGTGGCTTATTGAAAAGGGTGATATAAGGAGCACCCATAACCGACAAGCATGCATGCGTATGAATGCAGAAGAAGCGAGAGAGGTGTGCCAGGATCGCGCCAAATGGAAATCCATAATGTCTGCCTACTCCACTGGGTTACAAGCGTGAGCGCATATTTATATATTTTATTTAGGTGCAGTTGCAACTAATGTGCAAAATGTAAATATAATACACGAGGAACATAAAAACGACCATGTTTAAAATAGAAATTGTTGAAACTAGAAGATCAACTTGAGTGTCCTCCGTCAATTTGGAATCATACCACTCGTACATTGAGACGGACATAGCGAAATAATTCACTTACCACTACAACTGATAAGGTTTCGTAACGTAAAACGACGTGTGTGACAGTTTCGTGGCATGACCGATTAGATATCTATCTGATTCTAGTTGTGCGAAAGTCGATCATGATTTTATGACGTCACATCAACAGTCGTGATATTATTGGATAGCATTAGCAACACGTATTGATGAAGTCGATGTTCAAGCAATAAGGGTGAATCTAAAACCAAACGAACACGTGGTACGGGTCCTTTAAGAAGCGAATGTAGTCCTTAAAGGACGGCAACGGATCTGCATTACCTATCTACCATCTACGTTCATTTGGTATTAAAATGCTAAGCTATGAAAAAGGTTTTGGACGACAATCATGTTTGGCTGTGTTGTGGCTGACTTGGATCCATGCTTCAAATGCTTTATCTCAACTCAATCAAGCCAACGCAAATGAAAAACTTAAGAGTCGCTCGGGTGTTAGTTACCTGTTTGGATATTTAGGTTAAAGATTGTTCGCAACGTTCTTTCTGGTACAAAAGAGTCTTTAAAACAATTAGATAGTCCAAACTGTTCGTTTGTGTTTTATAAACAATCTATAAGCTGCTGTTTAAACCATGGCTCCTTATTTTCCTTTTGGAAATGTTTGCAACTTGATTGCGCATGTAATAACTTAATTACACATATCATGTAATGTTACCATGGCAACCGATACTAAAGTTACCAGAGCCTGATTTAGTGAAGGAGAAAATTATACTTACTTTATATTACACGAAGGTTCACAATAGTAAACACTAATAGTAACTATGAAGTTTGAATCAAATACAATTTGTTTTTAAATGTTGTATTTAATTGTCAGTGTGTATTAACATGACGTCAAAGTCGAAATAAATAAAAAAATGTTAGTTCTTTAGCCGCATCTTAAAATATGATCGCACAGCAAGCATATCAGGGATATTATGCGATATTCCTAGATGCAAACTCCACTAAAACAAATTAATTTAAAAACTAAATTAGTTGACGAGCTCGAGATAAAACTAAAGTGGAAGATTCTCATCTTAGTCATCCATCATGTAATTAAATTAGCACATTAAAGGGGTGAGGAATATGTTAGAAGCTCAGCAGAGAGGGATGGTAAGATTCACGTGCAGGGGTAAACTGACGCTGTTTTGCTGAAACACAATGTACCGTACTTTACACATTGTTAAAATCGCAAAGCAAACACATGTTCAAAACAGTGTAATATTTTATAAAATATATAACAACCGCGAGCAGAAAGTATTTATTTTAAGAGATCTAGAAAGAGCAGAAGAAAAGAATGTGACTTGACTACACTACACACTTGATGTTATCAGTGGTTTACACTGCCGAAAACATTCACATAAAAGTTATGAAGACGTTAAAAGTGTAAGGCACCTGTATGGAGTATTGCTGTCGTATACGACGGTCAGTCGCAACGAAATACCAGCTCGCTGTATTAGAATAGTGCGTTCCATCTTTCGACTACATCACCACGTATCAGGTGGGATTGTGGTCAAGCGGTAGTTTATTAGTAATAAAAAAATTGACGACTTTTTGCCTCTGCTTCAAGCCGATCTAAATTTTGTCTGGATTGCTATGGATGTGACCATGGATGAACTCGATACAGTGCTGGATGAACTTAACCAGTACGTCTATCTGAGACAAAGTGTCTAGCTCGGTAGTTTCTACTTCGAGAAGGAGGTCATCCCTGAATACAACTCGGATTGGCACTACTCGGGAAGTTTCGAGATATCGTCACCCAACACTTAACGCAGTGTCTCAAGACAAAAGTCTTCGAACAGTGTGTGTTGCCAGTGACGACCTCTGGTACTGAGACGTGGCCCCTCACTGTGAGCTCCATTAGACAGCTCAAAGTCACTCAAAAGACAATGGGCAAAGTTCGGAGTTTCTCTGCGAGTTTGTATCAGAAATGAACCAAAGCAAATGACATTGTCCGAAGGTAGTCCAACAAGGTAGACCGAAGATCTCGTTAAGGTTGCGGGAGCTCTTGAGGATTTGGTAAGTCTGAGATGCAACTATCTTTGTGGCGATCTACGTTCAGCAGTGGCCGACTTTCGACTGAAAGGAGGATGGACGTAAAGCAATTGGCTATCTCACCGTTTAACAATACCTTTAATTAATCTCGTGCAAAATGATTTTGTAACAATCCTGTCATAAGCGTTTGAAATATAAAAATTGGTATTTTAAATCTGATAACAAAAAATTAAATGTAAAAATGAATAAAGCACTTACTGTTGTTACAGCTCTGATTATGGCGATAGTTCGCGTCGCCATTTTATTGTTGTTAATGTATTTATAAAACCGTATTGATAGGTTGTTGGCGCACGTTGCTGGCTGACGGCGATGTCGCAGCTCGCAGCAGCCGACACGCTCCTGTAACAATATCACATAAACTGAACTTTCTCAGGCGATAAGGCGAGCCTGCGTCGATCGCGTGCACTGAGATAACTTTAATCTATCTTAAAAGAAATTTAACTAAATTACAACACAACGTAAAATTTTAAAATCCAAAAAATACTAATAAATACAATAATGGAAGATATTCATCGATAAAATCAAATATGCGCTCACGCCCGTAACCTAGAGAGGTAGGCAGAGATCATGGATTTCTATTTGGCGCGATCCTGGCACACCTCTCTCGCTTCTTCTACATTATCCTCTTTTTAGTAAGCCACTAATCAGATCGATAAAGTTCTCATAGGGCGTCCTCTACCAACACATCGATAAAATTATCGTTATTTTGTAAATATATATAATTAATTATAATTAAACAAAAATCATATGAATGTACCTGTACGTGTGTCGAGGGTAGTAGTGAGAGACGCGTTAAGATTGATAAGAAGAGATTGAACACGAACTTCTAGCAACTTCTGTAAATTTTATCGTAATTGATCCAGCCGTTTAAGAGTCTTTAAGTCTTTTTATACATAGCTATCCTCTCACCCGGACCTCGCGTCGAGAGTGCCCCTAGTTACAGACCTACCTTGGCTTAAAAATTGATTCTTATGTTTAATTGTGTAAAATTATTCTTTACTTTTTAGTGTTGTTGTTTAGATATGTATTTTGAAGTCGGTTTTATTTATGTTTATTTCTAGATTTTGAATGAATCTAAAGTTTGTTAAGTGATTTTGTTTGTCAGGTATAGGTAGACCTAGTTAAAGTCAATTTATAAGTCAACAACGACTGGTCAGATCTTAATCAAATTTACATCGGAATATATGATATCAACCAACATTCAAACAACGAAAGATAATAAAGACATCGCTAACCCCGGCCCTCTACTTCGAGGCTCATGAAATCACTTGCGTGTAGTTTTAACTTACTTTTCATATCTTCTAAAGTATGTGCCAGAACGTTATAGTCTAAAAGGCAATTATAATCTACATTTAATACTTACAAACATATTTATTTGCATAAGGATTAATACTGAGTGCGAATAGCGTCGTAAATAGCGTATTATTTTAATTGATTGCTCTAAGAAAAGTAGTTATTGTGAGATAACCGTAGAAGATAGAGATACGCCATCGCTGACTTTTATTTAGCATTTTTAAAGATCTACAATTCTTTCATACATCATTTTTATGTACGTCCTATAGTTTAGCCTACGTAGGTCAATAAAGTAAAACTCAACTTGGTCATATTACGCAAGAATACCTCAAAAAATACTGGTCGGATATTGACTAAAAAATGGGACACGACACACACTAATAGAAGATTTTTATGATAGACTAGATGCTGCCTGCGGCTTCGCACACGTTTATTTATTATTTTACTTGCTGGTATTTCTTATGAAATCATAGGTAACAGGGTAACAATTACAAATTGTTACGGTCATAACATTACTATTTATTATAACTATACATTTCCATGGCAACAGATAGTGTGAATGATTCTTTATGATTTTTCTCAAATAATTTCATTTATTTAATCGTACCTTATCACTTTATATCGGTGTAAAGAATAGTAACAAGAATAAAGAAATAAATTAGACAATTGAATTAAATTTGAAAGCAATTTAAAATTGGTTTATAATGTATATCAATAACGCAACCACGTGGTCTTAAGATAGGCCACATAATATATGGAGGACCCCAATGGTAACCAAAATAAACTGTTTCCAAGTGTTAAAATAATGCGAACGTTTTGATTCTTATTTTTGATGCCAATAATGTTCCATAGATGGCAGGTATTTCAAGAAAAATTAAGTGATGAATCTTATGCCCATTTTTACTTTGGCGCCCTCTAGCGGTCAAACTAAGTAACTTTGTATGAAATTTAAAAGTTGTAATACGTCAAAAATATGAAATATATCGCTTATTTTGTGTTTTCTTTAATACGCTTTAATTTTACATTTTTATCTTCGTATTTTAATATTCATATGTGATAAGTAACTACAAGTACGTTTTATTAACAGAAAACTGAAATTAAGGTAGATGACCCGTAAATAGGTGGCCCTTAAATTAGTTAAAATTAATTTAGGTAAGGGGCCGCTTTAGGGGATCCCTTAGGTTAGGGTTATATAGTTTTGATGTTTGAACGTTGCAGCAGAGAGTATTGTCGGCTTGACACGGGCCTTCCATGAAAAACTAGCGATTTCGGAAACTACACATACTTTTCGTAATTTTAAAGGCATATTAATGTTCTGTATAAATTGCTATTTTTCCTTGCCAGGCGTTATAGTTTGTATATTCAAAAATAAAAGGTGTTACGTAAAATATCCTTTTAGAAGCTCGTTAAGACAAATGTGGTGATTAAAAAGTGGGTAAACACCTAACCAAATAATTGTGTCTCACTCGTCAGCCGATACAATCGACAAGTGATGTGCCGGAGGCCCAACTTCATTCCTCATCTCCTTCCCATCTTTTTCTAATAATAGTATGGGCAGTGGAGGAGATTGGACAGGGGATAATCAAACTGTTGCACAGTAGTTCAGCAGCAACCTGCTAAAGACCAAATTTAGGAGGTTTCTGCTGTTTAAATTGGTTAATGAGATATATATCTTTATTGTTAATATTTTACCTTGTTTTTTTTTTTAAATTTTGTTCTAGGTAGCTGTCTCCAACATATCTATCATGAATAATTGTTTTTTTTTTCTGGAAAAGATATTTATTATTTGCATATTGACCTTTGTCTTTTCTACTTTATTTCATTCTCAATTTTTTAATTCTTTTTTTAAATAATAGCATAAACATGCCATTCTTCCCTCCTCATACAATGCTGACCTTTAAATCCTTAACTTTTCCACTATTGGTGCTACTTTCAGTCTTCCTCGAATATGATCATTTCGTACCTTATCCATTCGTGTCACTCCACACATCCATCTCAACATTGGCATCTCTTTTCATTAGTTTCTTTAACAGCCGAATACTCAGTTCCTAACTTTATGACAGGCCTTAAGATGGTTTTGTAAATTCTCTCCCTTATTATAAGGAGAACTCGTGGGGTTGCAAGTCAAGCCCGTGACCTGTCGCCATTTAATTCATCCAGTTACGACCAATATCGGCATCGTTTTGGATCAATGAGCCGATGTACCGGAAGTCGGAGCAGACTGGAAAAGACACAGTCTAAGGTAAAAGAGGCATAGCTGGATGGAGCACCAGGAAGTCGCAGAACAGTCCCTCTGTTTGTCCCGCCATTTTTCCAGTGTCTTGACCTTAAGCACAAAAACAGTGTCGTCGGCAAACATCATACACCAAATTTATCTATGATATACAAAAATTGTTCGTTAATTAAATTAGATAAACTGCGAGATCCAACATGTTGATCACAAATATTGATAAAATAGATTATAAATATTTATTAGAATATAACTAAATGTTAGTGTTTTTAAAATGTTATTATAAATCACAGCATACTTTGTTTTTTCACAATATAAAATACAATAACAAGCTATGTGATTGCAAGTCATCATCTGCGTCTTTGTTCATCTCATTGGAAACAAATCAGGACATGACTTGATGCAGAAAACGATTAAGAAACGGAAATTAGTGTTTAAGTAATGATTGCGTGCATGTTGCAATAAATTGAACGCAGTGAATAAGGTTGAGATAATTATGTCATACGCCGAGGGCTTTAACAACACGAAAACCTAGGATATCAGTTACAATTGATGAAATTTTATAAAATAAATTGAGCGTTTAGCTAATACTATGTAGAAAAAAGTTCAACTAGCCAAGCCTCTAAAGAGGCGCGGTGAGGGGTGCTTGCATCAATGGAGTGTGAGACCCGCGCTTGATTTTATTTTTGCGCGCATTAGTATTTATTTTTCGATAACTCCTAAGATTTTTAACCGACTTCAAAAGAAGGAGGTTATCAATTCGGTGGGTTTTTTTTATGTTTGTACATCGATTACTCCGTGATTTATGATCCGACTTCGATGATTCTTTTTTTGTTCGAGAGCTAGTGCTCGCCATTTGGTCCCATTCTTTTTTATTCAAGATTCGACCGATATTTGTAGCTCTTTAAATAAGCTAAATAAAAGTCCGGGATGATATATATTAATAAAAAGTACAAAATAACTTAATAAAGATTTAATTGAATACACCTCTAATACAAACCTAATACCTTTAATATTCATAAAATACTATTATTTGTATGTGCTACCTATTAAAAGGTGTGAAGTCTCTTTCCATTCCACTCCTCATTTTCTCCTCGGTTATGTTTTTTCCTAGTTCAAATCTAGTAGCTCATGTGTAACTCTTTTGACTATTGTAAACATCTGGTATCGTTGGTTGAAGAGTTAGTTCGTTTGTTATACTTTAACGAAATGCGTGCAAAACCGCGGACTACACCTAGTCCGAGGTGGCGAGACCGACGTATTTATGGAATAATCTCGGTTGTAGAGGGTATTGACCTCTCTATATTTCAATTGTGATAAATAGCCGTGAGACTATTGTCTTTAAATATAAAATACAAACACAATACTACCTTTACTAAGCATGCGTTGCGTGTTGCAACTAATGTTTCTTTTTGTAGAGTTTAAGTTTTTTACATAAATCGTTTATTGATAGATTAAAATGTGTGCGTGTGATCTCTGCCCTTATAATGATATAAAAAAAAGAATCGCACATTTTAAAATCCGTTTTGTTTATGTACGAGTAACACAATGAAAATGCTAAATGTAATGTTTATTAGATTTTTTATCTGCATCCGGAGAACAGTGGTAGAGCCCGCCACAACAACGTGGCAAACGAGCGACCCCTGGTATTAAGTTTCCGCTACCTATAAGCATTTACAACAAAGCAATAAGTTGCAGATGAGGGGGAGAGGGCATGAACAAACAGGAAAAAGGATATTCCATAGCCTACCCATTACCACCTCATCAAATCACAAGACAGGCGTCAAGTGACGTGCTGGAGGCCTAATTCTAGTCCTCTTCCCTTTCCTATCCTGATCTAATGCACCGGTCTAGTCGGCCTATTTATACAACAGATGTTGTATTGCGGGCTCTACCACTGTTTCTCTACCACCTCGCAGAAGACAGGCGTGAAGTTGTAGTATGTTTTGCTACGTTTCGTCTGATGGGTGAGGTGCCCGAGGACCGTTGTCATTCCTCTTCCTCTACCTATCGTTGCGTACAACGGAATGAGAACAGGGTTGGAAGGGGGTGGGGATGTATAGGAGAAGGAAACAAACTGTAAGCCTGAAGAAGAGGATGAGTAAGAGTGCTGTAGGATGCATGTTCTAGTGTCTAGTGGTAAATCCTTAATCGCAATATAGTCAACTGGGTAAAGAGATGTGAACGATTTTATCTTTATATGTTATTGTTAATTCATTGTCATTTTCAATGTCACGCGATAAACTTCACTGTGACGTCGTAATACAACCGTGTATCAAGGTTAAAAAATATTATGATAAGGGTAAGATTATTGTTTGAAATATTTTGGAAGTAATTCTTTTTGGACATGCCGAAAGTTTAAAAAGATGAAAATGTATGATGCAAAAGATAATTTATGATGCAATATGGACGTATTTTACACGTTACCGATACATATAACAGTAAACCAAAAGTACCTGTTAAAAAATACTAATCTTTTTTTCATAACAGAAGGTAGCAAACGAGCGAGCGGATCACCTGATATTTAGTGAACGCTACCCATAGACATCCGCAACAAGCAAATGTGTTGCGGATGCGTTGCCTACCTTTAATGGACAGAGGACGGTATAAAAAAGCGCAAATTAATGAACAGTCTAAATAGCAAAGTTTAAACAATAAGATTTTAATATTCTACGCATCAGTAAATTAAGTTGAATAAACAGGAAATTCATTTCGCAAGCCGGTTCGTATGTGAACCAACAAGTCACTTAACATATTTTCCATGCTACGACAGTATAAAGAAAATGAATAAAAACACCAGACGAGTTTAAATGGGCGTTTAATAAAGTGATACAGATAGACAAAACGATGTTGAGTTTTCAACTATTTACGTCACAATCGAACGGAAAAGCTGATATTGAAATTTAATAAAACATTACTGAGTCGGTTTTCTTCTCAGGTCGGGGTTCTTCTTTTCTCGTCGGTGGGTAGATCTTTTTTCGGGATATAAGGCAGCCTAACCCTAGCCTAAAGCCTAGGGTAACCCTATCGTGGGTTTACACTGCCGTGACCATTCATATAAAAAATATTATCATTATTTTTTTTTCAGAGACAAAGCTTGAAAAAAACACGATTTTACGCTAGTGAAAACCCATGGTGACAATATATTTGTAATTACTGATCAGTAGAGTTGTGTAGTTTCCTCGTGAAACAAACAAACAAACTCAAATTAGTATTATTAGCTAGGATTTCTCTTATTTAATTATATTTCATGGTTAATTTATACCTACCGTTGTTGCTATAGCGACCCAGCAACAACAATGATATATTGTTGAAAATCAATATTTTACACGAAGGTTGTTAGTGAGATGCATTGCATTTGTTTTAACTAATATGTCTATATGTAAAATCAGTATTAAATTTTAAATCTAATAATAATAATATCATTTTTTTATAGAATTAAGTGGCTTAGGAAATGGTTACCTAACTTTAATTACCAGAAAAAAGATATTTCCCTTCCTATCAATTACCTTCCCCGTCAAATCCTCTTCAATAATTCTTATAAGAAAACAATGGTAAGAGGTCACGGCACCTCACGCATCAATTGAAACGCAGAATACGCCTGTCTTCTATGAGGTCGTGGTATTTCACCGGTCGAGACCGCACATTCAAGTATTAGGTTTTGTTATTGCGGTATTAACAAGTATTAAATAGTAATAAAATTTTAGTTTGTAAAATTACTAATATAATAAAATGTAATTAAACATTATACAATCGTTCTTTAAGCTAAAGAATTAAGAATAATTATGTGAATTAATAGAGAAATTTGTGTGCTTGTTGAGCTGTTTTCGTTTATTCTGAATTCAATTCAAAAGTCAACAAGAAACTTAAATTATAATTTCTAAAATTATATATTAATTATTCGTTGTGCTAATTAAGTGTTCAAACACAAAGTAGTTAAGTAACCGCTAGGTATTGTTTGAACGCGTGGAATATTCCAGTTGAGAATGTTCAACTCATTATGGTCGGAGAGCTAGCTACATTTTCGATAATTTTGCAATGGCTGATTTTTTTGATATTTTGTAGTTTTCAAAGTTAAATTACATATTCAAAATTATTTTATTATTAACTAGCTATTCTCACTGCGATTTTTTTATGATCAATTTTCTTTAGAAGGTGGCAAACGAGCTTAAGTCATTTCGAGTGACCACTACCCATAGGCATTTGCAACAAGCTAAAAGTTGCAGATACGTTGCCTACTTTTAATGGACAGAGGAGGTGATAAACCGAAAATTGTTATTTATCTTTCCTATTCCCTCTACCGGCAGGTCCTCACTCCTTTCCTTATTAGCAAAGGATGTGAACTAGAGGACTATAATTAGGCTTCCGGCACTTTACCCAGTGCAACAGATGTTGTAGCGAGATCTACCTCTGTTAAAATTATATAATAAATATATTGCTCGACTCTTTTACTACATATAACAATTACAAATAAAAGCTATCATCATTCGCTACTATTTCGTCGTTAAGTAAATTAAAAAAAACCATTAGTTCTAGAATTATCGTCTGTATAGTAAATGACTGACTTATATTGCGCAATACTAGCCTGACACTGTATAGCAGCGCTCGGCAACATGCGAGCCGCGGATGTCCCATTTGCCCGTGATTGTCTTGTAAATTAGGAATAAATGTTGAGGGAGTCTACTGAAGGAAATGAGGGCAGGGGAGATTTGACGATCATTGGAGGAGGGCTAACAGTGGACGACTGTTATCTGAAAGGAAGGAAGGATATAAAATTATATGTTATAAATAGATTTAAGAGTAAGTAAGTTTTTCTACAGTTGATATAACAAGTGCGGCCCGCCTTATTTTGTCAACTTGTGGCCCCTGTCTGCCAAAAGTTTTTGCCGTGATTTTATTTGTTATTTTCGATTAGATTATGTCAGGTGGTGCCTCCCAAGTATAAATTCGGGTTACTATCGCCCGAAACTATGAGCCGTCATTTTGAAAAACGCCTCTTAGCAAATATCTGGCATGTCGTGATATATACCTTTAGTCCGGGTATCCAAAGTACTACAAGCCTTACTACACATTATCAAATAAATCACACTAATTGTAAGATATCTTGATACAGCTAACGCACAAATAAGTTGATAAATAACAGATTGTTGATTGCGACTGTCTTCAATTCTAGATTGGTCTACGTAGACCTACCGCGCTTAAGCCACTTCAACACGGATGTAATCACCCTAAATATTATATTGTTGTGCATTGAATGATGACTCGTATTGCGCGATACGATAGTCGACACTCTTCAGTGCAATGTAAACTTATGTAGACGGAAATAGCTTATAGACAAATAAATAACTTAAGTTTTAAACGAGCTCTGATGACAGAGATGGCAGTATATAAACTGTCAGAATTTATAATTGGTAGGCAGATTACGAATTTCTTTTTGAAATAATCCTAGCACATCTCGCTCGCTTCTTCTACATCCATACATGTACGAAGATTTTTGTTATTATAGGCGAGCACTAAGAAAGGAAGTGGATGAATATTTATATATAGAAATAATTAATAATCCAGTGTAAGTTGACCTCAAATCTATATGATCCATCATATTAAACAGGGCTCAGCTCTGTCTGGCAATTTGCGAAACCGCGGGGCTTCTTCGATTTCGATCCTTCCGGATAAATTCAAAATGTTCTGAACAGAATTTAAAATTATTTTACCCATAGGAAACTATTCTATAAGCGAGTAACGTATCTTTTTACCCTATTTTTTTTTAATCTAGGTACCTTTTTAGTTC